>CM056049.1:250861500-251146500 GCA_029574335.1 Rana kukunoris
AATGAGGGCTTGCTTTTTGCATGTATAAGGAGCATTTCAACTCATTTGTTTTGATATACACCCTGAAAACAGAGAGTTGAGTTGGAAATGGGGAGCATTTTTTTTTTTTTTTTTGGGAGAATGGTAAACCTAGAAAGGAGTAGCCCTGAGCCATGTAGAGGGGACAATAGATCTATAGAAAAGGGGCCACTAAGCATTTCTACTGCAGGGAGTCACCTCTGTCTAAAGTATCACCTTTGTCATGTAGAATAGGCGAATTACCAACTCATTCTGGACTACACTGGCCTCCCATGTTCCTACAATTACAGACATTTCTCCAAAACATTGACCTTTTTCTACCTGTTTAAATATATGGACAGTCAATAAATGTGTACATGTGCTTCTCCTATTTAGTGTGTGATTTTATATATATATATATATATATACACACACACACACATGTATATATATATATATATATATATATATACACACGCACACATGTATATATATATATATATATATATATATATATATACACACACACATACATTATTTATATTTGTATTATTATTATTTCTATTATTATATTATTATAATAATAATAAAAAAATAAGTAAATTGTGTGTATTGGACATTCAGAACCTTAACCCTTTAGAAAATAACGTCTTATATTTAATCGGTTTATAAGTTCAGTTTAATAATACTATTCCCTGCATCTTTTGGCTATTATAATCCATTCTATTAGGTCTAGCACTGTACAAGGTGTCTTCTCCCTATAGCTCGGACCTCTAAGTGGTGTGTGCAGCCTACAGTGTGCTCCTTTATCCAGGACACGATTAACCCCTCATTGGCCACCTTGTAAAGCAGCCTGTGTAATCAGGACTGCCATCACTTTAAAGCCATTAGTCAATGAGTGATAAAAGACACAAAAGGCTCCGATGATCACTTGTTTGCTGAGCATTTACCATCCTATCTCCAATTCCACAATATTTAATCCCATAGAGTTTGGGGTGGTTGTTTTTTTTTTTTCTTCTTTTTTTTTGCCATGGTGCTAGAAAGTGTTAAGTAATTAAATATTGAAAAGGTAATGCTGGGAGGGCCGTTTGGGTGGAGAAACAGCTTTCTAATTGAGTTCTACATGAGAAGAGTCTATTAATTGTTTGGCTAATGCCAGGTTTATTTACATTGCTGTTTGGGATGGAGAAGGGTCCCTGCAGTGAATTCCCCTCCTACTGTCCTTTTGATTTGTAAAATCTGGATTAGTTAGGAATTCCTGGCCCCCCATCTCCTCTGGACACAGAGAGCCTTGGCAGTAACCCGTTCGTTGCTTGGGTAATCATATTAAAACGATATGCAATTAAAGTGAGCAGCAAGGTCTTCGTTTACTGCAACTTGATTTTGTTTAATGACTTGATCGTTGCAATTGTGTCGGTTTGTCTCAGATCTGCACTTTTCCTGGGGCTACAGGGAAAATGCACTTAGAAAATGCACAGGCATTTTATTTCCCTTAGAAAAAAAACATTGTGCTTCCATGTACTGGACAGTATTTGGAAATGGGTTTATCGGGTAGGGTTATACACATTAGCACGATTTGTCCTTCTGTTCCATAGATCCCTACAATACTTCCTAATCGGAAACATCTGATCCCACCAGTGATGTGTGTGTCATACCAGGCTAACACGAAATATGTATGCTTGGTCACAAATATCATCTGCATATTTCATCCTGACCTACATCGAGGGTATTACAAGTGGATGGTGTGTAGCATGATCTCCTATCTATATAGGATGATCTGCAGGGGGGTAGCATTTATAAGAGAGGATGCTAGATGATTGGCAGCGATATATAATAGGATGGTGATATATGATCACATGGTGTGCAGGTGTGTATGTTCATTTATATAGGATGGGGCTATACTATATGATCCCATGATCTGCAGGTGTGTGTGTGTTTATTAATATAGGATGGGGATATATGATCACATGATCTGCAGGTGTGTATTTTCATTTATATAGAATGGGGCTATACTCTATGATCACATGGTCTGCAGGTGTGTATTTTCATTTATATAGAATGGGGCTATACTATATGATCACATGGTCTGCAGGTGTGTATTTTCATTTATATAGGATGGGGCTATACTCTATGATCACATGGTCTGCAGATGTGTATTTTTATTTATATAGGATGGGGCTATATACTCTATGATCACATGGTCTGCAGATGTGTATTTTTATTTATATAGGATGGGGCTATATACTCTATGATCACATGGTGTGCAGGTGTGTATGTTCATTTATATAGGATGGGGCTATACTCTATGATCACATGGTCTGCAGATGTTTATTTTCATTTATATAGGATGGGGTTATATGATCACATGGTATGAAGGGGTGTATTTTCATTTATATAGGATGGGGCTATATGATGACATGATCAGCAGATGTACTTATAATCATGGGATGGGGAGATGCTCACATGATTAGCAGATTTAAGTAGGATGGTGCTATACAATAAAATGATCTGCAGATGTGTATGATTATAAATATGGGATGGTATATGATCAGATGATCTGCAGATGTGTATAATAATAATTTATAAAAGATGGTGCTATATGATCAAATGATCTGCAGATGTGCATAACCATCTATATAGGATGGTGCTATACAAATAAAAATGATCTGCAGATGTGTACAATTATTAATATAGGACGGTGCTATATGATTAGCTGATCGGCAGATGTGTATAATTATAAATACAGGATGGCTATTTATGATCAGCTGATTAGCAGATGTGTATAATTATTTTTATTGGATGGTTCAATATGATCAGCTGATCTGAAGATGTGTATCATTGATATTGGATGGTTCAATATGATCAGCTGATCTGAAGATGTGTTATATCATTTTTTTTTATATTGAATGGTGCTATATGATTAGCTGATCTGCAGATTTGAAGTTATTATTATAAGATGGAGTTTTATGCTCTGGTGATCTGCAGATGTGCATACAAAATTATCAATATATAATGGGTTTATATGATCAAATGGTCTGCACATGTGTATAGTTAATTAATATCGGTAGGGGTTATATGATCAGATGGTCTGCGCATGGGTATCATTTATATAGGATGGGGCTATATTCTCAGATGATCTGCTGATGTGTATAATAATTAATATTAAGATGGGGTTGTATGATCGGATGCTCTGCACATGTGTATCATTTCTATTCTAGGATCTGACTATTGCTCAGATGATCTGTGTTCATATAGGACTGTGCTATGTGATCTGATGATCCGCAGATGTGTATAATTATTATTTGACCTGCCGATGTGTATAAGGATCACTATAGAATGGGGCTATATGCTCAGCTGATTTTCAGATGTGTATATTTATTTAAATAGGACCTATCTATATGGGACGGTAGCAGATACGCAGACTTTATATACATAACAAATAAAATAAATAATATATATGTAGCGGTGGGACTCAGGTGATCTGCAGATATTTATATATGTCTATGTGTGTATATATGTATGTATGTATGTATGTGTGTGTGTGTATATATATATATATATATATATATATATATATATATATATATATATATATATATATATATATATATAGTATAGTGTCATTTGCACCGCTAATTCCCCAGCTTGTGTAGCGCAGAGCAGCAGCTCCTCTCTGCATCCAATCATCTTATCAGCGGCCGGCCCTGGTTAGATTGGCTTTATGTCACACATTATTTATTTTGACTGGTAATGTGGGAAATACATCTGTAGTCACCCTTGAGTGGGTAATGGGGATCTGCAGACTGCTGATAAGAGCGGTAGCTCTGCCTTGTGCTAACCCTTTGAGTGCCAGGGCTGCAAGGAGCTCCTCCAAGAGGCAGCACACAAGGTGGGTGACAGTGCTGGGCTCCTCTGCAGTCACCCATCACTGACATAGGGATAGGGAGGAAAGGAGAACCGATCAATGAGCTGAACTGCCAGCAGACTTCACAGATGCTTTTTTTTTTTGGTGAATATGTAGCCTTGGGGAGGGGACATGTGCAGGGAAGGAGGGGGTTGGTGGGACACTGTCATTCTGTAATTGTGTTGCCAACCTACCAATCTGAAATTTACTGACAGGACACCCAAAATTTACTGGCACAGCCAAGTTTTTACTGGCATTTCCAAAATTACAGTTTTAAGTGCAAATTTCATGAAAAGTAGATATTAAGACAAAAAACATATTTCTTATTTTATTTTTCATATAGTAAGTCGCAGCCATATTTTTTTTTACTGGCAACCTTTTCCTGTCACTGACATTTACTGGCAGGAGAAAAGTGCCCATTTTTTACTGGCTGCCAGTAAAAATACTGGCAGTTGGCAACACTGTTCTGTAGTATGATGGAGTAGTGCCTCTACATTTCACACCAAGCACTGCGCCCGTAGCCCACCCAGTTGTGTGACACTAGTGAATGAATATTCGCTAGTGTTACACTAATTCTCCTCCCGGCCAATCAGGAAGTGGGTCCTGAGACTCCAAGGTTGATCAGCTGGATTTTTATATTGATAGTCAAATTTAGTATGGTGGCAACACCCTTACCTCTGATCATATATGCCTGAGCGTTGTATCCCAACTTATAATGCATACATTTACAGCAGACCTAAGCGCTAAGCGCTTGAGTGTTTATTAATTTGAATGACCAGAAAGAAATATTCTGGGCAATGAAAGTAAAAAAAAAGCCCCAATGCCTGGAGCACCTGAACCTTGTCTAAACGCACAAAAACACGCTTAAAAAATGCGGCTTTCTCTGTCAGGAGAAAAGGGTTTAGAAGAGCCTAGTGTCCAAGAGGCCTAAACATTTAAAGTGTTTGCTACCCCAACATTTAACATTCCTGATTAGGGTTGAGCGAACCCGAACTGTAAAGTTCGGGTTCGTACCGAACTTTAGTTTTTTTGACCCGAACCCGAACAATTTTCTGAAGGTTCGGGTTCGGTGTTCAGCTATGTAACGGCGCGCTGCAGGGCAGCCAATCAGCATTTCTTTTACTTGTGTGACTTGGAAGCCATCACAGCCATGCCTACTAATGGCATGGCTGTGATTGGCCAGTGCAGCATGTGACCGAGCATGTGACCCAGCCTCTATATAAGCTAGAGGCACACAGCACAGCTCGTCACTCTGCTTTAGCTAGGGTAGGGAAAGGCTGCCGCTGCTGCTCTCAGGGACAAATTTAGATAGGATTGTCCTGCTTCAGAAATCGAATTACAATACTCAGCGATCGCTCTACATAGCATTAGCTACATTAGGGAAAGGTTCCTTATTGTGCTTATAGGGAGAAAATTAGTTAGGAGTCAGTCCTACTTCACAAATCTAATAGCAGCAGCACTGCATATGTTCCTGTCAGATACTCTGCATATTGCACCAGCACTGCATATCTTCCTGTAACATACTTTGCATTAGCTACTGTAGGGAAAGGTTCCTGATTGTGCTTATAGGGAGAGAATTAAATAGGAGTCAGTCCTACTTCACAAATCTAATTGCACCAGAATAGTGTCCCATCATTGGTATCATTAGTGTCAGTGGGAGAAATAGTGCCGCATCATTGGTATCCGTGGGAGGAATAGTGTCCCATCATTGGTATCATTGGCAGGAATAGTGTCCCATCATTTGTGTCAGTGGAAGAAATAGTGCCCCATCATTGGTATCATTGGGAGGAATAGTGTCCCATCATTGGTATCATTGGCAGGAATAGTGTCACATCATTAGTGTTAGTGGGAGAAATAGTGCCCCATCCTTGGTATCAGGGGGAGGAATAGTGTCCCATCATTGGTATCATTGGCAGGAATAGTGTCCCATCATTTGTGTCAGTGGGACACAATAGTGCCGCATCATTGGTATTATTGGGAGGAATAGTCTTCCATCATTGGTATCATTGGGAGGATTTGTGTCAGTGGGACACAATAGTGCCGCATCATTGGTAATAGTGCCGCATCATTGGTATTATTGGGAGGAATAGTCTTCCATCATTGGTATCATTGGGAGGAATAGTGTCCCATCATTTGTGTCAGTGGGAGAAATAGTGCCCCATCATTGGTATCATTGGGAGGAATAGTGCCCCATCATTTGTGTCAGTGGGAGAAATAGTGCCCCATAATTGGTATCAGTGGGAGGAGTTATCAGTGTTATTTTAAGTTATTTCCCTATCCACATTGTTTGCATAGTACTTGCCATGCTCTTACCAACATTTTGCTGCCATTTGCAGCCCTCTAGCCCTTTCCCTTAGTTTTTTAGAGACATTTTAGTAGTCAAAAATTCGGGTCCCCATTGACTTTAATGGGGTTCGGGTTCGGGTCAAGTTCAGGTCCGGAACCTGGACTTTTTTCCGAAGTTCGGTCCGAACACGCCGAACACGCCGAACCCGAACATCCAGGTGTTGGCTCAACTCTATTCCTGATATGTGCCTGCTATATCATGTACACTATATTGTCAAAAGTATTAGGACGCTTGCTCACAAATGAACTTTAATGGCATCCCAGTCTTAGTCTGTAGGGTTCAATATTGAGTTGGCCCATCCATTGCAGCTATAACAGCTTTAAAGGATCACTGAAGGATTTTTTTTTTTAGCTAAATAGCTTCCTTTACCTTACTGCAGTACTGGTTTCATGTCCTTATTGTTTGTTTTTGCTTTGAAGTTGCTGTAATCCTGCTCTGTTCTCCACACTTCCTGCTTGTCTGTTTCCTTATAACCACCATACTGGGAGCTTTCTCACGATGGTTTAAGCTGTCATTTCTGTGTGTCTAAAACTTCCCAGAACCAATCAGATTAATTTTAAAAACAAAACACTGCCCTGGATTTGTTTGTTTTTGTTCTGTGTGTCTATTTCTACTTTGCAGAAACATGAAGCCAGTTCAAAAGTGAAACTAACCTGCAGGCACATTATATAATTGATTTTTATCTATTTTTAATCATTTTGAAAATAAATCAGTTAACTTTTATGTCTCTATACCCTGTAAACAGTCATTTCAGTAAAATTTTTTTTTTTCCTTTAGCGACCCTTTAACTCTTCTGAGAAGGTAGTCCACAAGGTTTAGAAGTGTGTCTATGGGAATGTTTGACCATTCTTCCAGAAGCGCATTTGTGAGGTCAGGCACTGATGTTGGACGAGAAGGCCTGGCTTGCAGTCTCTGATCAAATTCATTCCAAAGGTGTTCCATCGGGTTGAGGTCAGGACTTTGTGTAGACCAGTCGAGTTCCTCCATCCCAAACTCGCTCATCTGTGTCTTTATGAACCTTGCTTTGTACACTGGTGCACAGTCATGTTGGAACAGAAGGGGCCAACCTTAAACTGTTCCCATAAAGTTGGGAGCATCAAATTGTCCAAAATGTCTTGGTATGCTGGTCTCTTAAGAGTACCTTTCACTGAAGCTAAGTGGTTAAGCCCAACCCCTGAAAAACAACCCCTCGCCATAATACCCCCCTCCACCTAATGATTTGGAACAGTGCACAAAGCAAGGTCTGTTAAGACATGGATGAGCAATTTCGATGTAGAGGAACTTGACTGACCTGCACAGAGTTGTGACCTTAACCCGATAGAACACCTTTGGGATGAATGAGAGCAGAGACTGCGAGTCAGGCCTTCTTGTCCACATCAGTGCCTGACCTCACAAATGCGCTTCTGGAAGAATGGTCAAACATACCCATAGACACACCTAAACCTTGTTGACAGCCTTCCCTGAAAAGTTGTTATAGCTGCAAAGGATGGCCAACTCAATATTGAACCCTATGGGCTAAGACTCGGATGCCATTGCTTCCTTTATTTGAATTACCTGGTGTTCCTGCGAGTCCCTCTGCTTATATTAAAAAAACACCACACTTGGAAGGAGAACACACCGTGGTCAGTTCTCTTGCTATGCTCGGAACTTGCTTTCCTCCAATTATCAGACTTGTCCTACCCCCCCCCCCCCATCCTTCCTGCACATCCTTTCACTGGAAAGATTAGTGTGTTGCTGTTTCTCCTCCCCCAGCTCTTATGCAGATGACAACAGTGGGAATGTGATCCCTTATAAAAAAGGGACCAGCATACCAAGACATTTTGGACAATTTGATGTATTTGATAAAACATTTTATATCCATACACAAATGTGTTGGTTTTCATTTCTATTTTAAACTGAATGGGTTGTTTTACAAGGTGATTGTTTACAATCACTTTAACCATATGTGAGGGAAACTAAAGTGACCTTATCATTAGTAAAACTTATTGTAAAAAGGCATACCTGGGGAAAAAAAAGCAAGTATATATTTACTTTCCTGCTGCCTGTGCCACCAGAACACTACACTGCTCCATTCAGCAAAAGTCTTTCTCCACAGTCCACAGATGAACCAACATTCCTTTGTCCCCTGCAGCTATCACAATGGTTCCTCTTGCTGTTTCCTCTTGCTTCCACTTATTACCGGATACAGTAGTAATGTGAAGGTCAACAAAAGGAACCACTGAGAGCTGCAGAGGACCCAGAAATGTTGGTTCCTCTGCGGACCCAGGAAATCAGCATTCCCAAAAGTTTTGGATACCACTGCATATTTGGAGGAATAATTCTACCGAATGGAGCAGTGTTCTGGCAACACACGCAGTGTTAATTCTTGTATTTGAAGATTTGATGCACAAAATGCTTGATCAGAAATTACTGTTTTGACATCATATTGGCATTATTGCATTAATTTCTTAAACATTGGGTAAATGTTAATTTTAGTAGAAGTTCTGGTTTGATTTCATCTTAAACTTGAAGTTAGATTTACCTGTAACTTCAGCTTCAATTGAACCTGTGTTTTACCCACATAGAAACAAAGTAACAGCTTCACTTAATGGCTGCCCTTCCCAGCTGCACACAGAGGCGTTGCTAGGCGGGTGCGAGCCGCCAGAGGGGTGACAGTGACACCCGTGGGTAGCAGCACCTCTAACACCGCCCGCTGCCCTGATTAGCTGTGCCTCGCGCCGCTGTGTACCTCAGTGGCACGGACCGAAGCCGCCTCCTCCTCTCTGTTTACATTCACAGAGGAGGAGGAGCCTGCACTCGAGGGACACACAGTGTGTGTATCTGTCAGTGCTGTTCTGAGGTATGTAAAGGGGGTGTCTGTACTACTGAGGGGGGTCTGTGGTGAGTGGGGGTCTCTAATGCTGGGGGGTGTCTGCACTTGGGTGGGGGTGCCTGCACTTGGGTGGGGGTGCCTGCACTTGGGTGGGGGTGTCTATACTGAGGGAGGGGGGTCTATATTGATGGAGGGTGTCTGTACTTAGTGGGGGGGGGGTCTGAACTTAGTGGAGGGGGTCTGTGCTGAGAGGGGGTCTGTACTTAGTGAGAGGGGTCTGTATTGCAGGCACGGGCGGACTGACAACTCATGGAGCCCCCGGGCAATAGAAGATTATGGGGCCCCCGGGCTTACAGATGGCCACCACACCAGGAGGCAGTGCAGAGGCGGGGCAGCTAAAATCTTTGGATTTTCACATCAAAAGCATGTTGGTTTCGGACATATCAGGGACAGATGTAAAAAACACAGATTTTTACATACTGTCCCTGGTTTTACTGAGCCTGGCAACCCTGATGGGGCCCCCTAGTGGCATGGGGCCCTCGGGCAGTGCCCGAGTGACTCAATGGTCAGTCCACCCCTGATTGCAGGGGGGGGTCTGTAGTTAGTGGAGAGGGGTCTGTACTGTGGGAGGGGGTCTGTACTGAGGGGGGATTATAGTTGGTGGGGAGTGACACCATTTTTTTTTCTCGCACCGGGTGACACCAACCCTAGTGACGCCACTCGCTGCACATAATCACATTTCCTTTGTTCAAAGGAACATGCGTTTCTTTTGGGTGACAGTGGCGCACACTGCAATGTGAATTACTATGCAAAAATCGAGGCAAAATTGGGGTGCCATTAGGAGTACTAATGGCATTGCAAATATGTTCCACGTTTTGCAGCGATTTGGAATCCGCCCATGATCGGGTGTGAAAGCAGCACATAACACAAACAGCTACTTGTGATTGTCCTCATAGGCAGTGTCCCTCTCTCAACTCTACAATAGGTGAACAGCTGGAAGGATTTAAGGTCCAAGGACAAAGCACCACCCCACTGGAGTATTCTGACAGAAATCAGAGAGGTTCCCCCCACAGTATCTGGGTCTTTTGGAGAAGGTGCAAACTATTCAGCTCTGACCCTCTGCCTGCTCACAGGTTCTAACAGTGGAGGACCTCTCACCTGGCTGCTGAAGAAGGGAAGCATGGACATTTTCCAGGAACCAAGGGAGATGTGGGAAAAGGAGTTGAAGGGGCCTAGACGTGCATCTGAGTATGGTGAATAATAAATCATGGGGCACTACATTACACTTGTAAATGTTTATGGCCATTAGATATACAGGAACCACAGAAAGGACCAGGTTTACAAAAGTCATTCTCAAGCTAAAAAGAAAGCGGTGTTCAATTTCTGTTACCAAAAAACGAACGCTTGTATGGTTGGGCATTCTAAAACATGTATTTGCTCTTTCTGCCAAACATGGCTATGCTCTGCTACCCACAGACAAAATGAGCTGAGCCCAACACAGTAAAAGTTAGCCAAATCAGGAAACAATTATCTAATGTCTATGAGCGCAGTTAGCCTCCTTTATCACCTTTATACAAGAGTAGTTAATAATCGTGTTCCTCTTCGTAACCCTATGTATACAGTGTGTATATAAGCTCACATTTTGTACCATTATCATTGGGAAGTTTATTTTTAGTTCCTATAGATAATGATACATACAATTATTAACCTGACAATTTTATGTAGGTTTTGTATTGCTTGTTTTTAAAAGGAATGTCTATCCAAAAGTGTGCTTTACCTTGCTATTCTCTTATGCATAAAAAATAGGAAAATAAAATGATGGTAGATCCAATTTTAAATGTGCAAAATTTAAGTAAAAAATGTACTTAAATCAGTGTTCCGGCCCCCCAAAAAAATATTTAGAAGCCAGCAGCTACACATAATGCAGCTGCTGACTTTTAATAAATGAACACTTACCTGTCCTGGAGTCCCTTAATGTCGGCACTGCAGCTGATGTTTCCATCAGCTGTCGGGTGCTGCGGCCACCATTGCGGGTAAGGGAACTCGGCAGTGTAGCCTTTTGGCTTAACGCCAGGAATGCTACTGCACATCCGCGAGGCCCCTGCTCCACTCTCCTATTGGCCTGGCGGCCGGGGGAGGAGGGGGGAGACTCACAGTGACATCACGGGCCGTGGCCCAGACTGCAGGAAGTGGGAAAGGATACCTGTCAAAGACAGGTATCCTGTCCCCCCTAAAAGGTGCCAATTGTGGCACTGGAGACGGGGGAGGAATCAGATGAGCGGAAGTTCCACTTTAGTGTGGAACTCCACTTCAAATACTGTAGCTGCTGACTTTTAATACTGAGAAACTTACCCGTCCTGGAATCCAGCCGTGTCTTCATCTCTCGGGTGCTGACTTCGCCATTTAATTTAAGGGAAATCGGCTTCACAGCCGGCCCCCTACTGCACATTCGGGAACTGTGCTGCAATTTGTGAATGGCCTGGCGGTGGGGGAAGGAGGGGGGCTCAACCTTCTGTGTGACCTTGCCGTGAAAAAGTCACCTGGAAGAGGCAGTTGGTACCTGGTTTTGAAACTGAAAGGTGCCAAATGTGTCAGTGGAGGGGGGAAGAAGCAAATAAGCGGAGCTTCTTCTTTTGGGTGGAGCTCAGCTTTAAGTTAATTTTAAAATAAAATGATAAAAGATGGGGCTGTGCCAAATAAATAGATACCCAACATGTCAAGATATAAATTTGCAAGCGCCCACAAAACAACATAAAATGTAGGTACCCTATATTTTCCATAGGTGGCACTTTAGATTAAGGCTTACCTGTAGGTGCAAGAAATATCTCCAAAACCTAAAAGGACAGGCACCGATGTCTACGGTGCATGCCGTTTTCAACAGCGATCGTGCAGTGACTGGTCCGGCCAGTCAAAGCGCCGGAGCCACGATACCCAGAAATCACTCCGGGAGAGATGGTGGCAACGAGGACCGCTGCTGGGGCTTTGATCTCAGGTAAGTAATTCATAAAGAGCTAGTATGCTCCAACTGATACCAATTATGGGGCACTATTCATCCCTCAGACACCAATGGTGGAGCAGAATTCCTCCCACTGACAATGATGATGGGGGACTATTCCTCCTAATGATACCAAGGATGGGGCCACTGTTCCTCCCATTGATACCAATCATTTATTAATTATTTCAGGTACTTATATAGCGCCATCAATTTACGCAGCACTTGTACATTCACATCAGTCCTTGCCCTCAAGGAGCTTACAACCTAAGATCCCTAACTCACATTTATACATATACTAGGGCCAATTTAGACAGGATCCGATTAACCTACCAGCATGTCTTTAGAGTGTGGGAGGAAACTGGAGTACCGGCAGGAAACCCACGCAGGCACAGTGTGAACATGCAAACTCCAGGCAGATTGTGTTGTGGTTCGGGACACTATTGGGGTACTATTCCTCCCACTGACACGAATGATGGGGCATTCATTTTTCCCATTGATGCCAATGATATGGCACTATTTCTCCAATTGATACCAAGGATGGGGCACTATTATTCCTCCCAATACCAATGATGGGGAATTGTTTACTCCCATTGACGCCAGGACATTTATTTCTCCCACTGGCCACAGTCTGGTCCCCCTATAGTCTGAAGGGCAGTAAATTGGCCCTTTGTTTAGAAAGTTTGGAGCCCCTGATAGAACAATGAGGTTGATTTACTAAAGGAAAATAGACTCTGCACTTTGCAAGCGCAATTGCAATCTGCAAGGGAATTCGCTCCAGAGCTTAGAAAATTAGATAAAGCTTCACTTTGCAAAGAATACCCAGTCACATGCAAGGAAAATAAATAACCAGTTGTTTTGCTTGCTATGATTGTTGTGAAGTCAAAAGAGCTCTGGAGCCAATGCCGTTGCAGAATGCAATGGTCTATTTGCCTTTAGTAAATCAATCCCAGTGTGTATGTACTGTACATGGCTAGAAATAATACTATCCACTGACGATTTACATGATTCATTGCTGCATTTCAGTTTTCTCCCCAGAATGATTTGTAGAAAAATTAACACATTCTCTAAAAATGTAGTTTTAGAAGATGAAACATCTTTTTACAATATTTTTTATTATTTTTCAACGCAGAAGATATATTCCCTTTTTCACCTCTATTTAACCTTAACACACACCTCTAAGTGTGTCCAAATATAAATCTTACAGAAGAAGCCTATTTTGTTAAGGGCACTGGGGAAAATTACAATTTTTATGGTTGCAGTTAGTCTGTCAGTGGTGGTTCAAACACAAGTACGATATCAGGAATCAGGACTATCAGTAGGAAGGCAAACGGTTTCATTTGACTGTCCTGTGCTTGATGCACCCATCTACCTAGAGACATCTAAAGGTCTTTAGAGGCATAGGCCATGCAGCTATTAGTAGACATTGCAGTTCGGAAATGGAAAGTGGCTGATATGATGATGTTGCAAAGGAGAAAAAGACATTTGCTTTAAGATAATAGTAATAAGTGGTCTAACTATCAACAGGAGAGCACAACAGGAACATTATATTTGCCTTGCCTGCCTGGCTTTAAATTGACCTTTGTCTATACTTTATGCCATCGAGATTAAGATACGATGACTGATCATGCAGAAGTAATGTCCGGGTTAGAAATTCAAGCACACAGTGACCACTAATGATGTATTTAGTCCTTGAGCCATTGAGCGATAGGTAAAAACTACGCGAACCCCCAAACCGAGATTAATAATACATTTTGTCAGCTTAACTTATTCTTCTATTTCTTTTCATTGCCATTATCATGAGAAGGTTTCCTCCCACATCAAATCTGACCCTGAGAACAGAATCAGTAACTGTTCACATTAGCCCAATGGTTTCTGGGGTGGATTCCGTTCCAATCAGCAGGGAGTCTGCGAGCTAATCCCCTGATGATCGGAGCAGAAAGGGCGGATGACACGTCCTTGTTTGCTCTATGGGAGGGTGGGATTAAACGTGTCCATTTGCACCTGACTGCCCTCCAATCCAATCTGCCTAAACGGAAGAATACAGAGTCCTCCATTTTTTTTTTGTGGACCCGAGGTAGGAGGGTGTAAACGGACACAAGTCCATTTACACCTGCCTGTTCAAAGGAATGCATGAACCGTCCAATCAGGTTTGTCTGAAAAACTGACCGGATCAGAAGGGCCTTGTGAAAGGGGCCTTAGGGCCTGTGATGAAAGGCTTTTGTTCATGTCAAGCAGGTTGTGCATTCTTAAATAACTCTATGCAAAATTTGCTGGAAGCAAGTCAAATGCAGGACAGAAGGAGGTCAGCTGCAGGTCAAATGCACCTGTCAATGAATTCTGAATAATCACAGAAGCATTTCAATCTGATGTAAAAGTGATGTCAGCAATACAAGCCCTAAACGTACTACCTTTGTATCTGCCATGGGTGCTGTCAAAAATCACAATGTTGACCACCGCCAAGGTTAACACTCACTTAACCTTTCTTGAATGTTGAAGCCAAGCCCAGCAAGGTAGCACCTGTTGTATCCTGTCTATGTTTGTCTCTTTAAAGCGGAAGTAAACGCATCCGTAAAACAGTGCCGGAAATATAACACTCCCATTGGTTGTGCTCTCAACCAAACCGAGAAACCATCCAATGGCTGGTGTCATAACTGATTACATGTGCAGTATCATGGCAGTTGTAGATTAAAAAGAGACAAAGATGGCAACTTCCTTGACTGAAAACGATAGGGGGGTTTACTTACACTTTAAAGGGGTTGTAAAGGTAACCCCGCCCCAAATATCTTCCTTTACCTTAATGCAGTTCTCCGTCTCTTACCTCATCCTTTGATTTTGCTTTTAAATGTCCTTATTTCTTCTGAGAAATCCTCACTTCCTGTTCTTCTGTCTGTAACTACACACAGCAATGTGAGGCTTTCTGCTTGGTGTGCAGTGTCATGCTCGCCCCCTCCCTTGAGGGGGGAGGGGGCAAGCAGGAGAGTCAGGACACCCACTAACACACAGCTCCTTTCTCTATCTGCAACGTAGAGAGTGTCCTGACTTTCCTGCTCGCCCCCTCCCCCTTCAAGGGGGGGGGGGGCGAGCACGACACTCCACACCAGGGAGAAAGCCTTGCATTACTTTGTGGAGTTACAGACAGAAGAACAGGAAGTGAGGATTTATCAGAAGAAATAAGGACATTTAAATGCAAAGTCAAAGGATAAGGTAAGTGAAAGAGGACTGCATTAAGGTAAAGGAAGCTATTTAGGGGATTTTTTTTTTTTACCTTTACAACTCCTTTTAGGTGACAGTTTAGACAAAATGTACAGAGATGACTGACTGGGATTTGCCAGTGGCAGAATTATATTTTAAAGAGGAATTACAGCGAACCACCTGTTACTGGTTGGCAGAATATTCCTACCTGTGTTTGTTGGTTGGAAGAGATTTCCCATCATTTTCTTTGCAGGCACCAAGACAAGGAGCAAAAGGAAAATGAGCTTAGATCTTCCTAATGGGAACACATAAAGCAATAAAAGCCTGAAAGAGGATCCAGCCCTTCTGTGCTCCCTCCAAACAAAAGAAAAATGGTTTGGCTGCAATCCTGATTTAAGTTACAGCATGTGGGAAAATGTGTGTTTATGTAAGACATTGATGCCGCAACTAGCCTGAATATCTTACATCAGAGGTCTTCAAACTATGGCCCTCCAGTTGTTCAGGAACTACAAATCCCATCATGCCTAGTCATGTCTGTGAATGTCAAAGTTTTACAATGCCTCATGGGATGTGTAGTTCCACAAAAGCTGGTGGCCCGTAGTTTGAAGATTCCTGTCCTACATCTATCACTTATGCTGACCACAAGTAACTAATACAATTTGAGACTGACTCTGCCTAATGCTTGTGGGTGTGTGAAGTAAAGTGTGTCACAAATGACCATGTGTCTTTTTTTTTCTGTAAGTATAGCAAATTGAGTGAGAAGTAGAAACATGAAACTGATACGTAGCAGTAGTAGTAACCACTAACAATGTTGGGATTTCTGTGATCATGATGAATTGTAGCAATAAGAATGGCATTATGCACCGAGTAACCCTTTAACGCTAACCACCAGCGTGACTAATTGTGGTAAAGGGCTGGCAGGCACAGCAATGTATGGATGAGTAGGCATGTTGGCATACCATAGCCATAGGTCACCTGAAACTGAAAATGCGTTAAACCTTCAAACATTTGCAAATATACTCATGCGCCAAATTGGAGTGATTTGGTTCCTAGTTGGTACAGATAAATCTTTACTGACCACAAATTGTGAAACGTGTCTTATCTTTAGGGGGGTCACTGCAGGTATACCTGTCTTTATTGCTCTGTCATCAGGCTGACCGCAGCAAGCTTAAAATAGAAGGTGAAAAAAATACTTATTCTGTATTTAACTCTGCTGACATGGGCACAAGGACCCCTCAATGGGATGAACAAATTTTGACCATGCAGGTTTTAGCAATTCTTCATTTTCACTTATATGCAAGATGCCTGTGTCTTATATAAATGGAAATGGCAAGCAGCAAAAGATGGGCGAGCTGTGGTTACAGCATGAATACAACTGATCTTATTTGTTCAAGTACAGTAATAAATGAATATAAAAAAGGCCATATAGTTGCATCTATCCTTTATAAAGTATCAGGGCTGCTTGTACATTTGTGAAGGAAGGAGCAAAATAATCTATTTTTGTAAATAGTATTCCACGTACACCTTGCTCCCTTTATGCTTGTGCATAAGGTTTTCTACACACCGCTAAATATCATTTTGCACTTTACTTAAACATACATTCAAAAACCTATTATAAGCCTATTATATTGTTTTTGAAAACAGACAATTCTTTTTATTAAGATATAATTTACAATAATAATAAAAAAGTTACAGGTTAACAACACAAGGTACATGTACATAGTCACTTGGGCACATAGGGCCAGATTCAGGTAGAGTTAGGCTGGCGGATCAATGGATCCGCCAGCCTAACTGTCACTTTAAGCCGGCGTTTTTGTTTTCTGTAACCAGAAAACAAGAAACGCCGGGTTGGAGTTCCGATGCGATCGGCGCAATTGAATTTCGCCATCGCATCGTTACTTCAACTTAAAAATGGCGCCGGGGGCGTTCCCGCCGATTTACGCTCAAAAAATATGTTAATGAGCGGGAATCGGCAATTCACGATCTTTTTCGGGCGCGACGCAGTGACTTTACGACGTTTCCGGAAGCGATACGCGGCGTATAGATAAAGCAGCCCCCTAGTGGAGTATCCTATGTTAAGTATAGGCGTCGTCATCGGAAAAAAAACAAATCGTGTCGTTTGCGTAAAACATTCATGAATGGGGACGTGACGTCATTGACGTTCACTGACAGAATTTGGAGCATGCGCACTGGGATGCATTGACACTCGACGCATGCGCAGTACGTTCGCCGCGGGATCGCGCTTAGTTTGAATATTACACGCCCCGTACCCGCCCAATTTGAATTCCGCCGGCTCATTTGCGATGCGCTGCCGCAATTTTAGGAGCAAGTGCTTCATGAATAACAGCACTTGCTCCTAAAATTTCGGCAGAGTAACGTAAATGAGAAGCGTTACTCCAGAGCAAAGATGCTCTGATCTACCTGAATCTGGCCCATAATTTATCCTAAATTCCAAAGCTATCTGTCTGACAGTTTTCATAATGTGTAAGCACAGCATAGACATCAAAAAGTGTCTGTCATTATAAGAAATATGGTGAATGCTTAGAAAAAACAAATATTAACAGCAGTAAGTAGTATTGGGCAAATATTTCGGGCCACGCAAAAGTTTGGGCCGAACATCGCCTGTTCCCCTATTCGGCAAAATTAAAGCTTCCTTTAATATAGTGCCTGAGGGGTCCCCATATTCTGCCTGTAAAGTGCCACATCTGTACCATGTATAGAACATGTTGCAGCAAAAATTACATTTATAAAGTAAAAATATGACATTTAAATAGATTTTTTTTTTTTTTGCAACGGCTTGGGGAACCAGTCTATATGATGAGGCCACAATGTAGTGAACTCAGAACAAGATTAGGGATTTTTTAGATAAAGTCTGGCGTCTCTTTCACAGAGTTTGGATAGAAGTAACAGGTGTGGAAAAATTAGGATTTGGATGTTGGTGGTGCCTTAACACCATAACCCTTTAGACGTTCTCTTGATAAAAGCAAGACTTGGCCTTGCTGTGAAAATGTTCTATTTGATGTACCTGTCACACAGTTACAGAAAAATTGGTCTTTGGGTGTTGGTGGTGCCTCCAGCAATGTAACCTTCTAGAGGTACTCTTGATGAAGGCAAGAATTGGCAGTGCTGTAAAAAATTGAATTTTTTTTGCCCCTATCACACAGTCGTAGAAAAATTGTTCTTTGGGTGTTCATTCTGCCTTCACTCTGTAACCTTCTAGAGGCAGAATAAGCCACTTTGGCAGCTGCGGTGGACTGCGCACTAGTGTCAGCTTGGGTCATAGAGGAGGAAAAGGGTGGTTTGGTAAGCCAGTCCACCACCTCCTCCACATGCTGTGGCTGGATGCAAGGGCAGAGATAAATGTGCCCTGCCTGTCTTTGCCTATGGACACAGATGCTGCTGGCCCCTCATAATGGCATGGCAATGTCTGCATCACCTTGTTAGCTTCCCAGACCAAAAAAAAAAGCGGAAACCAAAACAAGAAAAAAAGGGTATACGCTAAGCACTAAATACTGTGTTAAACTCTGCACTACACTAACGCACTAGTAGCAAACTGAGCCCTGCTGATATAATAAGACAAACATAATAAAACTGAGACCTCTATCTATCTATCTACACTGCAACACACTGCAAAAGCTTCCTGTGGGAAGGAACCTTTTATAGTATGGGCTAAGACTATAAGCACTGAGCCGTGATTGGACAAAGTTATCACTTTGTCCAATCAGGGCTCCGACAGTGCTCTGTGCCCTAATTGGCAAAGCCTTGCATCTGACCAGCAGGTAAGTGCAAGGCTTCATCCAATTGGGTCCCTAGAATGCACTGTGCAGTGCATTGTGGAGTGCTTGGCAGTGAACATCCTGTTGATCACCCCGCAAATTCGAGTATTTTATTGTATTAATTTAACCACTTCAGCCCCGGACCATATTGCTGTCCAAAGACCAGAGCACTTTTTGAGATTCGGCGCTGCGTCGCTTTAACTGACAATTGCGCGGTCGTGCGACGTGGCTCCCAAACAAAATTGGCGTCCTTTTTTTCCCACAAATAGAGCTTTCTTTTGGTGGTATTTGATCATCTCTGCGGTTTTTATTTTTTGCGCTATAAACAAAAACAGAGCGACTATTTTGAAAAAAATGCAATATTTTTTACATTTTTCTATAATAAATATCCCCAAAAATATATTAAAAAAAAATATTTTTCCCTCAGTTTAGGCCGATACGTATTCTTCTACATATTTTTCGTAAAAAAAAATCGCAATTAGCGTTTATTGATTGGTTTGCGCAAAAGTTATAGCGTTTACAAAATAGGGGGTAGTTTTATGGCATTTTTATTATTATTTTTTTTTTACTAGTAATGGCGGCGATCAGCGTTTTTTTTCGGTACTGCGATATTATGGCGGACACTTCGGACACTTTTGACACATTTTTGGGACCATTGGCATTTTTTTAGCGATCAATGCTATAAAAATGCATTGGATTACTATAAAAATGCCATTGGCAGTGAAGGGGTTAACACTAGGGGGCGGGGAAGGGGTTAAGTGTGTTCCTAGTGTGTTCTAACTGTATGGGGGGGGGGGTGGCCTCACTAGGGGAATCACTGATCTTCTGTTCATACATTGTATGAACAGAAAATCAGCGTTTCCCCCGCTGACAGGAACGAGCGCTGTGTGTTTTCACACACAGCTCCCGTTCCCCGCTCTGTAACGAGCGATCGCGTGTGCCCGGCGGCGATCGCGCCCGCCGGGCACACGCACGGGACTCGGGGGCGAGCGGGGGGCGCGCGCGCGGGCCGCCGGCGGCGCGCACGCGCCCCCTAGTGGCCGCGAAAGGCGCGACGTAGAGCTACGGGCTCTCGCGCACCCGTGCCGACCTGCCGCCGTATTACTGCGGCGGCTGGTCGGCAAGCGGTTAAGCATCATTAAAATCACTGCCTCTTTTAAAAAATGATATTTAAAAAAAAACAAAAACATTTTTGCATTGGTACTTGTTGCCCAGGGCAGTACACAGTCCCCCATACCCTTTTTGTGGGCAATAACTTGCATACAAGTCTTCGAAATGGGAACTTTTGATTGTTTTTTAAGTTCGGGTCTCCTCTCATAGATTTGAAAAGGGTTTGCAGTTTGGGTCCGGACCTTTGCGATGTTCGAGAGTTATGGTGCGAACCAAGCCAGGGGGTGTTTGGTTCATCTCTAGCATCTAAATACAGTGCATCTGCAAAGTATTCACAGCGCTTCAAGTTTTCCATATTTTGTTACGTTACAGCCTTATTAAAAAATGGATTAAATTCATTATTTTTCTCAAAATTCTACAAACAATACCCCATAATGACAATGTGAAAGAAGTGTGTTTGAAATCTTTGAAAATGTATTAAAAATACAAATCGAAAAAATTCTATGTACATAAGTATTCACAGCCTTTGCCATGACACTCAAAATTGAGCTCCACTCATCATCCTTGAGATGTTTCTACAACTTGTAGTCCAGCTGTGATAAATTCAGTTGATTGGACATAATTTGAAAAGACACACACCCGTTTATATAAGGTCCCACAGTTAATAGTGCATGTCAGAGCACAAACCAAGCCACGAAGTCCAAACAAATTGTCTGTAGACCTCCGAGACAGGATTTTACTGTGGCACAGATCTGGGGAAGGTTACAGAAAAATGACTGCAGCATTGAAGGTCCCAATGAGCACAGTGGCCTCCATCATCTGTAATGGAAGAAGTTTGGAACCACCAGGACTCTTCCTATTGTGGGCCATCCGGCCAATCTGAGCGATTGGGGGGGGGGAAAGGGCCTTAGTCAGGGAGGTGACCAAGAACCCATTGTTCACTCTGACAGAGCTCCAACATTTCTCTGTGGAGAGAAGAGAACCTTCCAGAAGAGCAACCATCTGCAGCACTCCTCCAATCAGGCCTATCTATGGTAAAGTGGCCAGATGGAAACCACTCCTCAGTAAAAGGCACATGACAGCCCGCCTAGAGTTTGCCAAAAGACACCTGAAGGACTCTCAGACCATGAGAAACAAAATGTTTCTCATAGTCATGGTGTTTTTCAGCAGCAGGAACTGTGAGACTAGTCAGGATTAAAGGGGTTGTAAAGGTACAATTTTTTTCCTAAATAGCTTCCCCTACCTTAGTGTAGTCCTCCTGATTTTTGCTTTTAAATCTCCTTATTTCTTCTAAGAAATCCTCACTTCCTGTTCTTCTGTCTGTAACTCCACACAGTAATGCAAGGCTTTCTCCCTGGTGTAGAGTGTCATGCTCGCCCCCTCCCTTGGGCTACAGGAGAGTCAGGACGCTCTCTACGTTGCAGATAGAGAAAGGAGCTGTGTGTTAGTGGGAGTCCTGACTCTCCTGTTGTTCAAGGGAGGGGGCGAGCATGACACTCCACACCAGGGAGAAAGCCTTGCTTTACTGTGTGGAGTTAAAGACAGAAGAATAGGAAGTGAGGATTTCTCAGAAGAAATAAGGACATTTAAAAGCAAAATCGAAGGAGGAGGTAAGTGAAGGAGGACTGCACTAAGGTAAAGGGAGCTATTTAAAAAAAAAATTGTACCTTTACAACCCCTTTAAGGAAAAGATGAATTCAGCAATGTACATAGACATCCTTGATAAAAAATAAAAAAAAAACGGCTCCAGAGCATTCTGGATCTCAGACTGGGGTAAAGGTTCATCTTCCAACAGGACAACGACCCTAAGCACATAGCCAAGCAAACAATGGAGTGGCTACGGGACAACTTTGAGAATGTCCTTGAGTGGCCCAGCCAGAGCTCAGACTTGAACCTGAACGAAAATCTCTGGAGAGATCTGAAAATGGCTGTGAACCGATGCTCCCCAATCAACCTAATGGAGTGTGAGAGGCCCTGCAAAGAAGAATGGGAGAAACTGCCTAAAAATAGGTGTGCCAAGCTTGTAGCATCATATCCAAGGCTGTAATTGGTGCCAAAGTATTGAGCAAAGGCTGTAAATACTTATGTACATGTGATTTTTTTTTTCAGTTTTTTTTTTAATAAACTTGCAAAGATTTTAAGCAAACTTCTTTCACGTTGTCATTATGGGTTATTGTTTGTAGAATTTTTAGGAAAAAATAAATGTAATCAATTTTGAAATAAGGCTGTTCCAGAATGTGGAAAAAGTGTAGCGCTGGGAATTTTTTCCGGATGCATTGTAGATCGCCTTATAAGACAGGGGAATAAACCTTGGCCTATTCAACAAAATTAAAGCGGTTGTAAACCGCATATACAATTTTTTTTTTTTTTTAAACCTGCAAGGCAAAAGGCATAATCAGCTAGTATGCAATGCATACTAGCTGATTATGAAATACTTACCTCAGAATGAGGTTAAGAGCACTTACCTGGTCCACGCCGAGCGAGATGTCATCTTGCTCCGGCGTGTCTTCTGGGTATCGCCGCTCCAGCGCTGTGATTGGCGTGCGCGCGGGAGATTTCAAGTCGGCAAGGCAAGGTCCGATGGCTGCCCGTCCATTCGCCGTGGATTACCCCCTGCGCATGCGCCGTTGCAATCAGCGGCGCATTGCGAGAGGAGTATCTCCTAAATCGTACAGGTTTAGGAGATATTTTTTATACCTACAGGTAAGCCTTATTATAAGCTTACCTGTAGGTAAAAGTCAAAAAGTGGGGTTTACAACCACTTTAAGTCAGTGTACCTCAGTAAACATTGCTACCTGTAATGAATGCCAAAAAGGAAAAAGGGTAGAAAAGAAAAGGGGAAAAGTAAGAAAATAAGAGTAGCAAGTGCCCATGTTTTTGAGTACTGCATCAGTTTGCAATTCTTCCTTGTAAGGCCTCTTACACACAATCAGTTTTTCCATTGGATATTCCTAGGAATGCCATCGTAGTTGACGTAGAGAACATGTTCTCTTCGATGTGAGTTTGGTCAGGCTAAAGCTCGATTGTGTGTACAGGACATAAGGCTATTTCAAACATCCGATGACATTTCACAGCACTATGCTCTCCAGTAACATCCTAAGACTGCTTCAGCTATTAAAACATTTCCACTGCCTGAATTGGTGTCACATTGTAACCATTCACTGGCAGTACCTTACCAACCAATTACCAGCTTTTGTTTTTCCTCAAAAATAATCAAAAACAAAAGTGATCCCTTCACCAGTAGTATGAGGCCGCATACCAGAGGGCAAGCACAGTATGCAATCGGCTATAGCCTAGCCGCGGCCTTTAGGATTCCCAGGATCGATGAGGGAGAAAGGTCCAAGCAAAACACGACAGGAATAGACTCAGGCTCACCCAATGATAAAGATAAGCAAAAGGATGCACCATAGAGTAATTCCGTTTAAAATTCTGTTTAAAATTCACCACACATTCATTCTGCAACACACCTAAATGTATCTGTATATGAATAAACTCTTTATTGACCTCTGGAATGGATGCAGATACTACCAGGAAAAGTCTACGTGAAGCACATCTGTTCAACCACAATATGAGTAGCTCTTCTCTATTTCACTGCAGATTGCTTTTTTCCCAGACTTTGATGTGTTTGTGGAAACGGTGTCAAAGTATAGATTTATGCTTGTTGTTTGGCAAAGAGGTGGAACACACACCATAGGTAGGAAAAATGATTTAATGAATGACTTGTGTGTGTGTATAAATAGGCACTGATTACATTGACCAAATAAATTGCTTTTTTAGAAAAAAAAACTTCAAGTGTCCATGATCACTGCTCAAAAGAGATGATGTTATTTTTATATATATATATATATTTTGCCAGATCACCCAAAGACCTGTAGACAAGGTTAGCACAACAAAACAGATAATGGGTAATATTTACAGAGTTGATTATTTCACTTGCAACTCACATTTATAGGAAAAGTTGAATTTTATCAATGCACTTTAAGTACACGTTCCTTTGAATTCAGCAAAAAAATATATATAAAATATATATTTTTAACTTGGTTAATGCCTGTGTGCGCGCTGAAAAAATGAATGCAGCTTGGCAACTTGCAATAAACTGATTTACGCATTGGTCAACCTTTGCTGAGCTATGTGTCTGTATTCTGTTATCCAGCTGAAAACCTAAAAGTGTTCTTTAACAATGCTGGAATGTTTTGCCCAAATAACAAAACTATGTTGCTAAACCTAGATAGACAATTAGACAATTGTTCTTGTTCTTTATGTGTTTGCCTCCCAAGCTACATTTATTTAAGGACACTTGAACAGAAAAATGTTGTCCAGAATTCTCAAAGTAAAATTTAGAGCCTTGTAAGTATATTATTTTAAGCTGCTACTGCCTCCTCATATTGTGGCCCTAGTGTATTGTTCACATACTAATTAAAATTGACTGCCGGCAGTAAGTGACGTGGCCTTTAAACCAGATTTATCTGTGCTTGAATGAATACTACAGAGTGCTTTCAGTATACATAAGAATAACCAAATGCAATGAGTTTTTTTTCATCCAGAATGTTTGTTCTCATTGCTGAGAGCACAGTGCTGTTAATTTCATATAAAGCTTTGGACACCAAGGACAAATGTAACTCCTAAAAATCTTCTATATCGGATGGGGCTCCACTGGAAGACAACCGTTTTGGAGATTTCCTGTCATTTTCCATCGCTTTCTATTGTGGCAATAATGGTTGCCACGACAAATAGAAAGGCTAAATTCAATTTTGGCTGAAAATACTCTCTATACCCTAAAACATGCGTTAATGAGCTTTTAACCTCTAAACATCACATAAACAAACCTCTAAAGGGAGCCATTGACATCTAACCTTCATCCCAACACTTAACATTCCCAATAACAATAGCTGATTTGTTCTCTAAAACTATGTTTTATTAAATAACCATAGACCTATTTGTGGTAGTTAAGACAGAAAAGCAGCAAGCTGTTTAATGTTTTACATTACTAAGTTGTTCCCCAGGGATAATAAAACTGTGGTATTGTGACAGGTCTTTGCTGTATATATAATCTAGAATGCTTATAGTATACACATATTTACAGTAGCATCAGAGGATATTTTCTTCAGAAGATATTTTAGTGCATATATAATTTCCCATTGTCTGTCCACAGTTATTTTTAATTAGGTAAAACTGTATTGGGATTTGTCATGGTTTACAGAACAAAAACAACTTATTCCCTCTTATTCCTTACCTTCAACCATCCCTAAATAAGTATAGTCAAAAATACACAGAGATACAGTATATTTGTAGGGAAAAGAAGAACATCAACATAAAATCATATTGAAGCTTTCATCTGTGTGGTCATCAATTTACGGTAGTAGAAACCAAGAATTACAGATAGGTTATATCATGCCTATGCTCTGTAGCGACAATAAGCCATGAAGAAAGTTGACCATATCATTTAAATTTAGGGCAATTTAAGAGGGTTAAAGATAAATAAATGGCTGTACTGAGGTGGTGAGTCAGTTTTAGGGGAGCATACTGTCTGTTTATTATAATGAATTTCTAAAACATGAATTGGAAGGTTGGAGTAAAATGACAAGAGTAAGTAATCCGTGGGCACTGGTCTACCAGTCTACCATCCTGAAGGCAACTAGATTATGTCAGGCAAATTAGCAAGATTAAACAGAAGAAAAAATACATGATTCACGAAAGAGGTAAGCAGGATAGTGAAGGAGAAAAAAATCTGCATATAGGAGATTCAAAAAAACAAAACAAAGTGTAGCTGATATAGAAGAGTATAAAAATAGACAAAAAGAGGCCAAACAAATGATCATCCCTGTCAAAGCACAGAAAAAGGAGGAAATGGCTAAATCTATTAAATAAAACTTTTTTTTAGGTACATCAGTGATGGGAGGAAAAAGTACAATGGGATTAGTAAAACAAAAACTGAGCACAACACTTATGTTGAGGGAGACCTGGATGTAGTAAACCATTTAAACAATTACTTCTGTTTTAGTCTTTTTAGAAAAAAAAATGGGTTTCAGAGATGGACAATATTGAGAGGATGGAGATTCTCCTGTCACAGGAATTGGACACATATAAACAATTCTATAACCAAATAACCAATAACCAATAACCAAATTTGGCACCCTTGTAAGGTACTAGGAGAATCCCTTGAATTACGGAATCTATATATAGGATGTGAACATTTTTCATAGTTGGGATGAAGCGAGTAGCTATTCCTGGTAGTTTTATTTATTTGTTTAAAAATATAATTATACATTATATATATATATATATATATATATTTTTTGTTGTTTTTGTTTGTGTGTGTGTGTGATATATCTAACACTACTGTGCGAGTTGAGGATGGGAAGTAGGAAATAATATATCGTATCTAATTAGACAAAGGAAGATAAGGCAAGTATATTCTTATTAGGGTCTAAAAAAATCTGAATTGCCTAGAGTATCATTATGTGTTTTTTTTTTTATAACATAGGAGTTAATTGATGAGTAGATAGAAAAAATAAGATATAGTGGCAGCCTTTCTTCACGTGTGCCATTTCCAACCAATCACGTTTATCCTGCTCGTATAACTCACGTCCGTTCCATACGGACGCCATGGATCTGACGAAACAGCTGACGCTGTGAAACGCGTAATCCGATTGGCTGGCCGGGTCCCTCGCGTCACTTCCGGGGCGACAACGATACGCCGCACTCCACGGTGGAACGCACGCCACATCAGACGGCTCTTCCTGGTTTCCTGTGTCCACTATACCACACTTGCGGCTCACAAGCCTGGGACGAAGAAACCTTTTCCGGAGGAACCTCTTATGATGACCCCGGCCTCATAGCCACACCAATGCCTATATTACTCCATGTTTGTGAGTAGTTACTTTATTGTACCAATTTATTACTGATTAAAAACGACATACTGCACTTAGTTTGGCACATCTCTCTCTTGTATTTAATTGATGATTAGACAGTCTCTATTGGTATTTCCTTCTACTTTTTTACTTCTACTTTTTTTTTTTGAGACTCCTGCAGTGTGTTGGTATATGCTTTTATGTACTATGTTTTATGTTCTATATATAATAATGTGGTATGTTTCTTATTATTATTTATAGGATGTGGATAATGTTTTTTTTTTGTTATGTAATTATTTTTTTCCCATAAAATCTGAGTTGAAAGAAAAAAAATTGCATTAACAATAACTAATTGGGGAATCATATTGGTTCAAGTAATGATGGTTCATTTTCAGGATTTTTACAGACAGATAGCAGAGGAATCAGCTTGCATAAAAGTTTTTAATCTCAGAGTTTTAATAGAACTAGAGGTATAGTTGTTGGACCTGTTGGACCATTAACTAATTTTTTTAATCAATCTCTTCTAATAGGAGAAGTTCTCCATGACTGGCGGACAGTTAATATTGTACCTACCCAGCATTGATGGCATAGTATAGTTAATCGCCGGGATCTGCATATTAAGATAAGCTTGCCTAATATTAAGAGCTGTTGACATGTTAGGCCGCGTACACACATTCAGACATGTCCGATGAAACTGGTCTGCAGACCAGTTTCATCGGACCAGTTTGATGGTGTGTACGGCCCATCGGACCGTTGTCCGCCGGACCAAAGTTTTAAAACATGCTTTAAAATCTGTCCAACGGACACTTGTCCATTGGACAGGTTTGATGGTTAGTACGCCAAAGCATTGGACCAAAAACTTGCGCATGCTCAGAATCCATTAGACGCATGCTTGGAAGCTTTAAACTTCCTTTTTTCAGCACATCGGTGTGTTCTGGTCTGATCAAATTATTGGTCCGATGGTGTGTACACACATCAGACCACTTCAGCCTGGTCCGATGAAAACGGTCCGTCGGACCGCTCTCATCGGACCTGTCTGATCGTGTGTACGCAGCCTTAGGGATAAAGCCAGCTTGATTAGGATGGATAATATGCATTTTGGCCAATACCTTTGCATCTGTTGATAGTAAGGAGATAGGCCGGTATGACTCTGGATATAACAGATCTTTATCTTTTGTGAGGATAACCATGATTGCAGCTTTGGACATTGAGTCCGGCAGACGCCCTTCCACCAAAGCTGAATTAAACATTTTAAGTAGGGCAGGTAACTGCACTTCACTATATATTTTTTAAAACTTCAATTGGAATACCGTCTCCCCCTGGTGCTTTATTATTAAAAAAAAAAAAAAAGCCTGCCACTGTGGCTTCCAATTCCAATTGGGTCAAAAAGGGCAGCAAGGTAGAAGCTGGCAATTTTAGTCACAATAATAGAATCAATCCTAAAAAGTAGGATCACTAATGACTTAAAAACACACAAGCAGTTGGACCTAAAGCAGATGGCATTACTGAGGGCATGGAACAAAGTGTGCTTCACAAAGGCCTAGAGGCACATCTCAGCGCCACAGATGCTAATAGTTAAATAATGGTAGGAAAAATAAAATAAATAATTAATAATATATAAAATATTAAATCAACCTAATATCCAAAAAAAAAAAAACAGAAAAAAGGTGAATCAAAGCAGCTGTCTAAAAAACATCAGCACAAGGCTGATTAAAAGCATATAAAACAAAGTATCATAATTAGAACAAAGTTCAAAATGATAAACAGCGCTAAACAATGTTGGATAAATGTCCAGCAACATCAAGCTAAGATGGCGTAGAAAAGATAGAGAGGTGATGTGAACATCTCAAGGAATTTTCAAAATCTTTCCACCTTGTCCCAGAAGACCACCACGCGTGAGGCACACTCCCCTTTGGGGGTTAAACTCACCAGAGGGCCAGTGATATCAGGCCTTACACAGGTATCTTTCCACCATACCATCCATCAGCTAAGCAGGGAGGAACGCTCCATATAGAAACAAATGAAACTCCAAATAGTGTAATTCGGTTTTAATTTATTTAAAAAGCAATAACCCTTCACCACACATAAGATCCCCGCTCACAGTGTACGTACCATGAATCAGTAGTAATGAGCAAATAATGACGAGTATCGGATGGTCTCAGGAATCCCAGGAGCAAACATGTAATGTCTTTAAAACAGAACAGAGCAAATGGTCCTTCCTGGTCAAAAACCACCGGTGGAGCGCAGATCACGTCACTTCCGGTAACGCCGCGTTAGCCCCGCCCTGACCGGTTTCGTCTACCAATGGACTTCAACTTCAACCGACGCCCTCAGTTGAAGTCCATTGGTAGACGAAACCGGTCAGGGCGGGGCTAACGCGGCGTTACCGGAAGTGACGTGATCTGCGCTCCACCGGTGGTTTTTGACCAGGAAGGACCATTTGCTCTGTTCTGTTTTAAAGACATTACATGTTTGCTCCTGGGATTCCTGAGACCATCCGATACTCGTCATTATTTGCTCATTACTACTGATTCATGGTACGTACACTGTGAGCGGGGATCTTATGTGTGGTGAAGGGTTATTGCTTTTTAAATAAATTAAAACCGAATTACACTATTTGGAGTTTCATTTGTTTCTATATGGAGCGTTCCTCCCTGCTTAGCTGATGGATGGTATGGTGGAAAGATACCTGTGTAAGGCCTGATATCACTGGCCCTCTGGTGAGTTTAACCCCCAAAGGGGAGTGTGCCTCACGCGTGGTGGTCTTCTGGGACAAGGTGGAAAGATTTTGAAAATTCCTTGAGATGTTCACATCACCTCTCTATCTTTTCTACGCCATCTTAGCTTGATGTTGCTGGACATTTATCCAACATTGTTTAGCGCTGTTTATCATTTTGAACTTTGTTCTAATTATGATACTTTGTTTTATATTACTGAGGGCAGGTCATGTTAGACTAATCTGATTGAATTTTTTTCTACATCAGTAATGTTTTTGACTATTGTGGTGCTGTGGACATAGCCTACCTTGATTTCAGTATAGCATTTGTTACAGTTCCACATAATGATCTAATAAAAAAGTAACACACGCTATTACTTCACTCTTATGTAGTTCAGTGGATATGCAGTTGGCTAAAGAATACATTTTAAAGTGTGGATGTGAATGGGATTAATTCGGAACAGAGTCAATAGTGGTTTACCACAAGGCTCTGTACTAGGACCTGTTCTTTTAATCTGTTGTATGTGATACAGCTATAGGTTTGGTGGGTAAAGTATGTCTTTTTGTTAACACAAGGATGTGCAATAATGTTCATGATCCTGGAAGTATCTGTAACATGGAACATGATTTGCTAGATGATTGGTATGGACTATGGAAACTGCAATTCTATGTTTAAGTAAATTAAAGCGGGGGTTTACCTATCCAGCAGGTGATTGACGTGATGACAAAAACTAGCTCCCCCGTCGCATAAGGAGCATCATGAGTTGCCGAAAGAAGCCGAACGTCGGTGCGCAGGCGCCGTATAGCGCCCACTCGCTGTTCGGCTTCTTTCGGGCAACTCGTGACGCTCTTTATTTTGTCATCACGTCAATCACCTGCTGGATAGGAACGCCCAGTCCCGTGGGATTCACTACCCAGAAGCCGTGGGGGAAAATAGCTGTACGAAGGTATGTACAGCAAAAAAAAAAAAAATGTAGAGAGTGAGCTCATTGTAATGTTAGAAAATAGTTTTAGGGTGAACCCCCGCTTTAATGCACCCAAGAAAAAGGAATCCCTTGACAGAGTACAACCGTGTTAGAAAGAACTACAGGGAAAAACTTTTGGGGTAATTCTTTCCAATAATTGTAAAATAAGCAAACAGTGTGGCCAAGTGATGCAAAAAGTGAATAGATTTCTAGGAATTATCACTAGAGTGATCACCAGCAGGAGGAAGGTGGTCCTAATTCCTCTATATAGGTCATTAGTTAGACCATATTTAGAATTCTGTGAACACTTATGGAGACCTCACTTACAAAAAAATTGATAAGCTAGAACAAGTCAAAAGACAGGCAATAACAAATGATCCATATAGTGCTTGAACACTAAAATGCATAGTGACAAATTAAAATAAAGTCCATTGAAGTAATATCCTAAGAAATTTGATTGTTTAGATTAATATCCACCTGGTGCACCTCCACAGTGATAATAAAGAGGATGTGAGCTTACCAGATCACTAGACTCCACGTTATAGAAATCTAGACAAGTGTTTAAATAATGATCTAGCACTCAAAACAAATCCCTCAGTGGTAAAACGGAAAGGAAAGTAACTGGCCAAACAAACCCCTGGTGTTCCTCAGACATGACCAACAACGAAGAAAAAGGGGGTCCACATAGTGTAAAACTGTAAACTTTTATTTTGAGAAAAAGGTTACTAAACACTTACAGCAATCCAGTGAATAGTCAGCGGTTAAAACGATAGTTCCCAGGACCCAGGATGAAAAAACTTGTATACATATCTATGTCTGAACTAACCACGCCAATTGAGCTTGTATACAAGTAGTATTAATCCTGGAAACTACCATTTTAACCACTGACTACTCACTGGATTACTGTAAGGCCTCGTACACACGAGGGGATATGTCCGCTGAAAACGGTCCGATGGACCGTTTCAGCAGACATCTCCGCTCGTGTGTATGGGCTAGCGGACAGATTTGTCCACCCGACAGATTTCAAAGCATGCTTTGAAATCTATCCGGTGGGAATCTGTCCGCCCGACATGTCTGCTGGTTAGTACACTTACCAGCAGACATGTCGTCCCGCACCGCCGCCGCGCCGCCGCCGAATGGATTCGGCGCATGCGCGGAAGTGTTTTACTTCCTGGTGCGGTGACGTGGCGGCGTCAACGTCACCGCCGCGTCACCGACACGCCACCGCGCCGTCCGCCGGCGGGGAATTTGATCCGATGGTGTGTACACGCCATCGGATCAAACTCCAGATCGGACATATCCGATGGAAATGGTCCGCGGACCGTTTTCATCGGATATGTCCGATCGTGTGTACGAGGCCTAAGTGTTTAGTAACCTTTTTCTCAAAATAAACTATTTTACGGTTGTGCACTTTTTCCTCTTGGTCACGTCTGAGGAACACAAATGGTTTGTTTGGCCAGCCATGTTACCTTCCTTTCAGGTCTAACCACTGAGGGATTCACTTGGATCATTATTTAAACGCTTTTCTAGACTTCTATGTTGTGGAGTCTAGTGATCTGGTAAGCTCACATCCTGTTACTTATCCGGGTGGAGGTGCACCAGGTGGATATTCATCGAAACAATCACATTTCTTTGGATATTACTTCAATGGACATTCTTTTCATTTGTCACTATGCACTTTAGTGTTCAAGCACTATATGAACTATTTTTAATTAGGGCTGTTACTGATCAAAAGTTTTGTGTTCGATTAATCTTTTTATTTTTTTAATCGCTTAATCAACTAATTTTGATTAATTATAACGCACATACAGATCCAACTACTTTTAGCTGATCTCCTTGCAGGCTGATTCCCAGTGCAGCTACCAACCACTGGAAAAATGGATAGCAGGATACAAAAAACACACAAAGGCAGCGCTCAATGGGAATAGCGTTAAAACTTTTATAGTTTTCAAGTAGGTAACCAAATAAATATTGCACTGGAGATAAAATCTATGTAGCTACATAAACTGTAAAAATGGTGCGAGTAATACCAAACGGCACCAAAAGCAGTCATAAAAACATGTAGCTACGTATGATACTGGTATAAAAATGTGTACAACGATACCACTGCTGAATCCAGATGAGGAGAGGTTAACATTAGTCCGTCGGCATGTAGATGTCCCATGAAGGGAACTATCACAACTCCCAGTGGATAGTTGTAGAATCCCAGGTTGATAGAGGGAAGTAATAGAGGAAAGTGTAAAAGCCCTTGCGTGTGGCAGATAGTAAGGTCCCGCCGGCATGCAGATATGAAGGCACAGAAAAGGAGCCCTTCAGATGGACACGGCAAGCCCCGCCAGTGTTCGTGACATTACTGGATCTCCGACGGAAGCTCCCTGAAGGCCCAGAAGCCGGCTGGAGAGGTGAGTACCAATCAAAGAAATGTAATCGATCAAAAAAATTAAAGGTTAATCGATTAATTAAAAGTTAATTTGCACAGCCCTATTTTTAATGATTTACTCTGGACTTCATTTAGTTAATTTTTAATTATATATGTTTTTTTCACAATTGGTTCAGTTGTGATATTGCAAGCAGCTTTATTTCACCTAGGCTATTGTCACCTGAGCATTTTTATTTATTTTTTGCAAAAAAGTTTAATAACAAATGGTGAAAGTTCTGGGGGATAAAGATATCAGAAGAGACTTCAGGAACTGAATATGTACAGCCTGGAGAAAAGAAGGGAAAGAAAAGACATGACTGAGCTCAAATACATTAAAGCCATTGTAAATGTTTAATTTTATAATATATAAGTTAATAAACAGGTTATATTTAACTGCTCTGTGCTATGATTTGGCACAGAGCAGCCCTCTGGGGTCCCCTGCCAGCGGTCTTGGCTTTTCCCTTTCTCAAAGTGCACCCAAAGCAAGCTGCTTTCTATGTGGGCATTTGTGTGGACTTGATCTCGAGCTGCACTGTGTGAAGCTACATACAGTATTACTGCACATCCAGCAGGCATCAGAGCAGCTGACCCGGCGTATAAAACGACCCCTGCTTTTTGGCCATTTTTTTTAAGTGTAAAAGGTAGTCTTATACGCCAGCAAATATAGTACTTTTTAGAAAATCATTAGGTACCAACCTAAAACTTTCAAATTGTCTTGGCAAAATTTTCTTCACTATTAGCCGACACTGTACAATCTCAATGGTCAAGTCTTCTTGCAATGACACTGTCTAAGTTGGCATTAATCTAATCGTCAAGCTTGCACTTTTTATTCTTGAGGCTAAGACCTTTACGTCGTTGTCTATAAAAGGATCAAAATTAGGTAATAGACATTAAATGTTTTCCTTACCAATGTGTACATAAATCTGCATAATCGCAGCTTTCATGTCTTTTCACCGTTCTGACCCGGAAAAGCCACCAAGGCCTATATGGTTCTCACCTGTAAGCTGTGAATGCCTGGTTACATCTGAGTATATCCATATTCATTGTGATCATCGAATAAGAACACCTTCAGATTCGGAATATCACCTCATGGTGTAATAGCTTCGGGAACACTATTTCACACAGATTCCAGAAAGGCCCGCAGATCATAGTGTTAATGTTCCTCATGAAAAGCACAGAAATGGCTTAGGTAGGATTTGATCTAAAAATATTTATTGGAGCTCTTCTGCATGTCACAGAACTATTATGCCATTAGCTTTCTAATTAATTCCCAATCTGTCACGATCAGATATAGTGGCTGGTGAAAAATAGCTACAGTGTGAGTGAATTAATGCATTCCTTTAGGACCAGCAGAAGATGTTTGTTTTGTGAAACACCCAAGTTATAAAAATATGTGTTATTTGGCTGGTGGGAAATGCAGTTTAGCTGTAAATAATTTGCTCTTTTACAGGTAGCTACATTTGGCGCCAACACACTTAACATATGCCGTATCAGACAGTAAGTGCAATTATGCAAGGATATTTCTATGCATAAATGCATGTTTAAAAAAAAAAAAAAATTATTTATAATGTATATAATTTTTGCCTATGAAAAAAAATAATGATTTTACATTTTTTAAGGGTTGTATTAAGATATATTTTACACGATTAACACGATTTTACACGATTAACACGATTTACACGATATTTACACGATTACACCTGTACCCTGAATACATGAAAGTTCTTATGGCTGACATCTCTTTTTGCCATGCCAATTGCTTTGAATGAATTCTGAGGCACGGATCTGAAGCAAGTAGCATACGGGGGTTCTAACTTAAAGCTGATCTTTAGGTTGGCTAATAAAAGTAAAATTGTCCCTTTGCCCCCAGCATATGCAAAATCCTATTTTTTTTTATTCTAGGGAGGATCCAATACATAGGGATACTTATATTAACCCACAGTCCTGGGCATCTGACCCCTTAAACCTCTTTGCTACAGTGCTGAAAAATGGGCCCACAATGTCTTCACATCCAAGGCGTGGTGACTGACTTGAGAAAAAAGGCTTCGGGGGAACCAGTTGTCACTACCAGAACTGGTGGCAAAGAAGACAAGGTTATGGATTAAGGTTATTGCATACCCATTCTGTGAGTCAAAAAATATTGAAGGTAGAGACAATTAAGCAGCAGGAATTCTAAGAAGAAAGTTAGAAATGGCAGCCACTGTATTTCTCTAACTTAAGGGTTGCTTTAATAAAGACCTGAGAGCGGCATATTCTAAACACTTTCCTTAAAGGAATTTAAAATTATGTAGGGTTATTATATTGTTAAGCAGTAAATTGTGAAATTCATATTGTTGCATTGCAGGAATTTCCTTGAAGGCAATGCAAGGCATGTTGTAGAGTGCTATTACATTTTAATTTGCAATACCAGATTTGACCTACAGGTACAGATAAAGTGTGAAATTCGGGATAAAGTTGCTGCACCATTGTGAAATTGCTACTGTGTGAAAGGGCAGAAGCAGATGAGAAATTGTGTTTACATTTAATAATCTTCATAAGATCAGCCTGTTATGATATGTCATTTATGAACTCTATGAAGACAGGACAACTGAACAAAATATTACCACATGTAGGAAAATTATAATTCGTTGGAGTAATTTTCATTTTAGCTGTTTCATTAACATTTTATACAGGTTTAAATGGTTGTATTATGTCTGTTTTTACATACATGTACTGTATATGTACTTTTATGTTTTATATACATATAGGCCCAGATTCACAGAGAGTGGGGGCACATTTACGCTGGCGTAGCTCACACACATTACGCTACGCCGGCGCAGTGCGGAGAGGCAAGCACTGCATTCAGCAAGCCATTGCTCACCAAGATGCACCAGTGTAGCGTATTTTCGAAGACACAGGCCAGCGTAAGTGGAAGTGGGCGTGATCCATGCAAATGAGGCGTGACCCCATGCAAATGATTGGACGAGCGCCAGACAAGAACGTATAACGAACTGCGCTCTGTTAATCCGGGCCATACTGTATATTGCATATATCTGTATACGGTATATATATATATATATATATATATATATATATATTATGTGACAGGAAGTCAGGTAAATCTGTGGGTGTTGTCACAGATGGGAGATACATTTCTGCCTTGTTTGGACAATTCACCAATTACCATCAGGTGTCGGCTGCAGAAATAGCCAGAAAGGTTTAGGGCGTTGGAAAACTTCAGCTGTTCAGTATGAGGCAATTAGGGCCTCTATAAGCCATCCAGAGGATGACTACTGATTGCTGCATCCTGAGGCTTTTTGAGTTAAGGAGAGCAGTGAGAGACTTCTGAAGAGGTGAGGTGGTTGATGATTTTTCTGTGTGATAAAAAAATCAAAAAGACTATTGTTTCTCTGCTGTATGACCAGCAGTGTCTGCCCAGCAGTAGGCTGTGCCAGACTCAATAGGTAGGTTCCTGTGATGGGAAGGTAGACGCCCCAAGTGGCCAGGGTTTATTTTATGTTTTGTTTTGTTTATGCTGTTTGGATGCTTGCACTTGTTTCCAGCAATATGGAAGAATAAACAAAACTCTTAGTTTTCAACCGTCTTTGGCTGCCTCTCTGTATAGTTCAGTGTGTAGTGAACACATCCAGGGGGTCACACCCCCCCCCGCTACCGAGCTAACCCCTTACTATATATATATATATATATATATATATATATATATATATATATATATATATATTGTTTTACAAGTTTATACACTTTCATATGTACAATATCTGTTTTACATATAAGAATTTATAATTGAAAAAATAATAATAATCGGCAAAAAGATACAGTGCAGTATACACAAAGGGTAAGGCACCCAGGAAACACAATTTGGGGTTCTGTAAACTCAACATGGAATGATCAAACAATATAACCTGGCTACAATACCACCACAAAAAGTGATTTGAATAGATTTTTCTGGGATAAGCATAAAAAAGGGCATAGTGGCACATAAGTACAGAGTAAGGAAAAAACAACAAAACAAAGTACAAAAGGAAATATTTAAGAATGAAAAAACAACGACCAACATGCCATGTACTGTACAGTATATAGTTTTACTATTCCATGGAATGGAAACATAAACAGCCTCCATGTGAAAGGAAGAATGCTAAATATTAACATGTAATATTTTGTATTTACCTGATAAAGAAAACAGACTACATTTACATTCTAGTGCTGACGATAATATGTAACAAACGAATACAACACATAAAATGCGAACCTATACATACTGTAGTATCTGCTTATGAAGTAGTGTAAAATATCCGCTGCTCAGTTCTCCGGCATTCACAGAGGAGATGGTTTTACTCTGAGTGCCTGTTTATGAAGCAGTGTAGATCGGTTCTCCTTTTGCGAAGTGAAGTGATCTACAAAACGCTTCAGTGGAGAACACTCCCTGGTTCTGGAATTTCATGAGACATATCGAGATTACAGTACCAGAAATTAACGGAAACACTCTGGTGTCCATTTATTAACCACTTCCATACAGGGCACTTACGCACCTTCCCGCCCAAGCCAATTTTCAGCTTTCAGTCATGTCGCACTTTGAATGACAATTGCGTGGTCATGCTACACTGTAACCAAACAAAATTGGCGTCCTTTTTTCCCCACAAATAGAAATTTCTTTTGGTAGTATTTGACCACCTCTGCGATTTTTTTTTTTTTTTTTTTGCGCAACAACTAAAAAAATACTTATTTTTTTCTCTTAATTTTTTTGTAAATAAGTACGTTTTCTCTTTCAATTACGGGCACTGATATGGTGGCACTGATGAGCACCGATGAGGTGGCACTGATGGGCACTGATGAGGTGGCACTGATGGGCACTGATAAGGTAGTACTGATGGGCACTGATGAGGTGGCACTGATATGCTGGTATGCGTCACTGATGGGCACTGGTATGCGTCACTGATGGGCACTCATAGGCGGCACTGGGGGCGGTACTGATGGGCACTCATAGGCGGCACTGATGGGCACTCATGGGCGGCACTGAAGGCACTCATAGGCAGCACTGGGCACTCATAGGCGGCACATATGGGCACTCATGGGTACTTATGGGTGGCACTGATGGGTACTTATGGGTGGCACAGATGGGCACTGATAGGTGGGCACTGGGCATGGATTGGCACTGTGGGGTGGCACTGATGGACACTGTAGGGTGGCACTGATGGACACTTAGGCCCCGTACACACGGCCGAGGTTCTCGCTGAAAATCAGCGAGAACCTCGCTGGAATGCACATTCCAGCGAGGACCTCGGCCGTGTGTACGGTCTCGGCGAGCTTCCCGTCGGGAAGCTCGTCGAGCCGAAAAAGAGAGCACGCTCTCTTTTTTCTCGACGGCCCGCCTGGAAGAATGGCTGGTTGCCATTCCCGACGGGCGGGTCGCCGAATCCGACGGCCGGGAGAGAACCTCGACGGGCGGAACGATGTGTTCTGCCCGTCGAGGTTCTCTGCCGTGTGTACGGCACCTGAGGGGTGGCACTAGATCCATTTGTGGGCACTGATTGGCATTTTTTTTTCTGTCATTGGCGGGCGGCAAGTGGTTAAACAGTGATAAATTATTAATGCTCAGTACATGGACAATCTCAGAGGAGACTGCACCCCTAGGTAATAAAATAATTAGTCCCCCCACATACATTTTTTCAGGTCAATAGGGATAAAATGTTGGCATTCATGGTTCCCTCAATGAACTGTAGCTCCCCAGTGCTGGCGGCACTCATGCAGCCCCAGACCATGGTACTCTCACCACCATTCTTGACTGTAGGCAAGACACACTTGTATTTGTACTCCTCCACCTGGTTGTCGCCACACACGCTTGATACCAACTGAACCAATTAAGTTTATTTTGGTCTCATCAGACCACTAAAGATGGTTCCAGTAATCCATGTCCTTAGTCTGCTTGTCTTCAGTAAACTGTTTGCAGGCTTTCTTGTGCATCATCTTTAGAAGAGGCTTCCTTCTGGGACAACAGCCATGCAGACCAATTTGATGCAGTGTGCAGCGTATGGTCTGAACACTGACAGGGTGACCCCCAACCCCTTAAACTTCTGCAGCAACGCTGGCAGCACTCATATGTCTGCCAAAGACAACCTCTGGATATGACCCTGAGCATGTGCACTCCTTTGGTCGACCATGGCGAGGCCTGGTCTGAGTGGAACCTGTCCTGTTAAACCGATGTATGGTCTTGGCCACCGTGCTGCAGCTCAGTTTCAGGGTTTTGACAATCTTCTTAAAGCCTAGGCCATCATTATTGTAGAGCAACAATTATTTTTTTCAGATCCTCAGAGAGTTCTTTGCCATGAGGTTCCATGTTGAACTTCCAGTGACCAGTATGAGAGAGTGAGAGTGTTAACACCAAATTGATACACCTGCTCCCCATTCACACCTAAGACCTTGTAACATTAACGAGTCACATGACACCAGGGAGGAAAAATGGCTAATTGTGGCCCAATTTGTACATTTTCACTTAGGGGTGTACTCACTTTTGTTGCCAGCGGTTTAGACCTTAATGGCTGCATGTTGTGTTATTTTGAGGGTACAGAAAATTCACACAAAGTTATACAAGCTGTACACTCACTGCATTGCATTGTAGCAAAGTGTCATTTCTTCGGTGTTGTCACATGAAAATATATGATCATATATTTACCAAAATGTGAGTGGTGTACTCAATAAGGAATTCAATAATCTTCCGCCTTCATCCTCAGTTCCCCCGGGATTCTCTCTTCTCTCCCCGGTTTACCACCTCTGAACCGGTGAATCTGGGAGGGTGAATTCTGACACACCAATGAAGTGCTCAGATAGCAGCTTCATAAACTGTCCATTCCTGTGTCAGTCAGTCAATCACAGCTTTTAATGGATTGTACACACGACCAATTTTTATGATGAGAAAAATGCCAGTTTTTCAATTGGTGGTGAAAAACTGTCGTGTGTAGGCTCCAGAGCATTTTTCTCAACGAGAAAAATGGGCATTAAAAATTTAGAACCTGCTCTATTTTTTCTTGTCATCGTTTTTCTCATCATGAAAAGCGGTCGTGTGTAGGCTTTAACGACGGGGAAAAAACATGCATGCTCAGAAGCAAGTTATGAGAAGGGAATTTTGCATAATCAGCCTCTAGCGTGGCACCATTTGAATGGAACTTTCTCTTTATAGTGGCGTCGTAGGTTTTGTACGTCATCGCGCTTTGCTCGAGCATTTTTTATCACGATCGTGTGTATGCAAGGCAGGCTTGAGAGAAATTACGTAGAGAATTTTTTTTCTATGACATGAGTATGCGGCATCAGTGTGTGGAGATGATTAGCGGAGAACATGTTCTCCCCCGATCATCTCTGTTTCATAAACCGTTAATAAACGGAGATCTGCGGCGATCCTTGGGATCACCACTGTTCACAGTTTCATAAACGGACACCTAAAATCACAAAAGCGATTACTCTGCCTTCTTTATTTATGGAACAAAATGGCTCCACCCGCTTTGTGTGTGGGTGAAGACCCTCTTCAAAACCGATAGAAATGCATATTACAATAAAGTTTTATTTTGAAGTCAGACAGAAAAGAGCTCAAGGACTGCCATGCAGGCACTTTACAGGCCTTCGCCTTTGAATAGTTGGGTCTTCTAAACTGTAAATTCAATAGAAACTCTTTCCTATAATTATATACCGTAGTTGACCCAAGACATAAACAGATTGGTACTATATTTTCCCTTTGCCATTGCTTTATGCTGCAGTCTTTTGATGAATTAACCCTGACTCTGTGAGCTCTTGTACATCCTCCTTCTTTCTTTTCCTTCGCACAATAGATTTTTATATATATATACAGTATATAATAAATAAAATCTATCATGGGTTTGAAGGGAGATGGTATGTGCGTTTCTACCTCTACTCCCTTAAGAAATTACTTGTTTTGTTGACACAAAATTATTGCACATATCCAAGTCAATACTTTATCTTTTCTACTGTATTTTTTTTGTCTTGAAGAATTAGTCTTTTAACTAAGGCCTTACTAAGGCCTACACTCACAAAATCAATCCATTCTTTCTTTCTGCCAAGACCCCAAAAACGGGCACTGATATTCCTTATGTCATTTCAAAATATACTGAGTTTTTCCAAACTAGTAGTCAAGTTGAAAATAAGTTTGACCAAGCAAATGGCTAGAAAACAAATAATTGGTTTAATTGGATATGGATTTTTTTTTCCACCTAGTCACTACAGTTGTCGTAAGTGTAATTCAGTAATCCAACATTGCAATTCACACCTTCTCACTCTGTAGTGTTGAATTACAAAATAAGATTGTCATAAGGTTTGATTGTTCATAAATAAAATGACTACAAAGCCTACTGTATTTAATCTACTGTATATAACCTACAATGAAAAATGCTTTAAAATCTCACTGTAATTGTATTTTTGTTTTGTGTTTATTATTTTATCATTTTTATTTTCTGGGTATTTTAGAAAGAAAACGACACAGAATAAATAAATTAATGAATGAAAAGTGATCCTATATTTAAAGTTATCTATAAAACCAATGGCCCCTGCATGTACTGCATTGTCATATATGCTGTACAGCATGACAGAAGCCCCTGTTCATAGTGAAAATCTTTTGCAATCACAGTTCTGCCATACTCTCTTACAATTTACTGTACACACAATCGGCCGGGATAAACTCTGACTGATTTTTCGTTCCAGCTGTCTTGCATACACACTGTCACACCAAATTCTGACCATCCAAAATGCGGTGAAGTACAACATTACGATGAGCTGAGAAAAATGAAGTTCAAACTCTGATAGGACACACACACGGTCAGAATATCAGATGAAAAAATTCCGTCTGACTTTTTCCATCGGAAATTCCGATCGTGTGTAAGGCATAAGGCATAAGTCTCTCTACTGGTTATAGATGCTATGCACAATGCATTGGTAGGTGTTCTGTCATTGCATACATCCCAGTAGAATGCTTTATATGCTAAAATGCACACTCGAAGTGACATAATTGGAATTGGAAGAAAGTAATGGACTTTAAAGTTACATATAAAATGTAGCAAATTTATTAGTCTACATTAGAAATACAGTAGTACAGTAGAAAACACAGAGATTATTAAACTACCATTTGGACTTACATATATATATATGTCCCCAAAAGGATAGGATATTGTATAGAAAGCTAAGCACACCAGGAAGCTATATTGTTACATATCCTCGATTGGGGTATCACTTGTCCTCATGAAGTCCGCTCTCTTTTGGAACTTTTGGCGGGAGCTTTTACTGGGCCTATTACAGATGGAAAAAATACATATTATTGTCAAAATACATAACAACATAACACTGAATATATATCATCCTCCAACCAACAGGCACTAACTCGTGTTTTTACTGTCCCAAGTTCGTTGCTCACCCCCAAACCTGGTGGGAACCCCCAAAGAAGGCTGTTTGGGGCTCATTTGTCAAAATGTACTCTCTGTTTTCTACTGTACTGCTGTTATTTTTATGTAGACAAAAAAATGTGATTACTTTCTTCCAATTCTAATTATGTATGACCTATAGGATGTGGCATAAGCAAATTAAATGGTGCTCATGGGCTACCAAATGAACAACCAGACCCATTAATATCAATATTCTTGGAGTGACACCGAAAACCATGTTAGTATTTTTATTCCTATCTTGGGTCTATCAATGCCATGGGAGAGCTGACATGTATTTGAACATCCATGATAGCTGTTTATTTTATGAAATGGTGCAGTTACAAAATTTCTTCAAGATACTCTGATATAGGAATGAACATTTAATAATGTCATAGGGCCCATAGATTCTTACCTGTGACCAGGGCTGGGACAAGGGGTGGGCAGGAGGGAAAGATGCCCTGGGCACTGTGATATCATGTGGGGGGGGGGGCACCACAAGGAGATTGAGGGGGGAGGAGATTTGTGTTGGAAGGAGGAGTTTGGGGGGGGCAGCAGAGGGTAAAGATTTGTTTTAGATGGGGAATTTTGCATGTGTGTGTGTGCTAGGAGTGGTGATTCAGGGGGATTTGTGTTGGAAGGAGGATATGAGATATATTGTGCCAGGATGGTTGATTTGGGGGGTCTCTGCTAGTAGAGTTGATATGGTGGAGGGGAAGGGGTTTGTGCTAGGAGGGTGAATATTTTCGCTAGGAGTGGGATTTAAAGTAGGGGGAGAATGTATACTCGGGGGGGGGGATTTGAGGAGTGGAGGATTTGTGCTAGAAGGGGCGATTTGTTTTGGGGGGGCATTTGTGCTGGGGGGGGGGTGAAGGGGGCGAATTTGTATTGGGAGAAGGGAGAATTTATGCTTAACGGGAAATCATGCAGATTATTGCCCAATTTTTTTTTTTGAGAAGGGGGGGGGGGGGATTATGCTGACAAATAATGCTCATACATCTTGCGGGGGGAATGTAGTTTGGCATGTTCGCCCTAGGCTCCAGGTGACCTTGTCCCGGTACTGCCTGTGACAACTGTCCTCACTCTGTATAGTTTTTCCTCTCACTTTCTTTTGTATCTTCAGAACAGGAAGTGAAGGGAAATGTACCCAGTGGGATACAGACAGAAATAAATAAACTGACATGGGTTTTAATGCTTCCCTACTTTATTCAAACCAAAAAAAGTTTTGAAATAGGAAGAAGTTCTGGACAGCCGCACTCCAAAAACGTTTTTTCCTTTTATTAAAAAAATGGAATAAAAAATGGGCACACCATATAATCACATCTGCTATTGAAGGTTTGACTGTGTTCACAGAATGTGTTGAGATTTCAGGTGATCAATTGCATTCAATTGATCAATCAATTAATTAAGCAAATTTTCTTGTCACATGATCTACAATGAAAAAAGTATTTATACAACATATTTTTTGTGATTAGCTATGACTAAGCACTGTTTGTTAGTGTGAAAGACGTCAGTTCTTCTGTCCGTTCTCCTGTGGCATGTATTTTTGATTTAATTTTTTTAATAAAAGGCAAAAACTTTTTTGGAGTGCGGTTGTCCAGAACTTCTTCCTATTTCATTGCTATATGCATTGCCAATACCTGTGGCTTCCAAACTGGAGGAGAGGTTTTACCTTCATCTGACCTACCTAGAACCTAGAGCGGTAATATCTCCTTTCCCCAAAAAAAGTTTTGGCTATGCAAACAATTTAAAGTGGTTCTAATCCCTGAAAGTTGTTTACCATAATGGAATCTTAAAGCTATCTCAGTTCTCTTCCTTCTCATTGGCTCAGACACAGCAGTGGGAGCCATTGGCTTGTGCTGCTATCAATCACAGCTAGTTAGGAGGGAGCAGAGGGCAGGGCCGAGCCATGCTCTGTGTGTCCTATGGTCACAGGTGGCTTGGGAGTAAGCATGAGCGCCTCCAATAGCAAGCCCGCACTCGGCAGGGAGAAAGAAGCCCGGAGTGTCAGCAGGGGATCCAAGAAGTGCCCTTCTCTGTACAAAACCAATGCACTGAGCAGGTTAGTATGCCACGTTTGCTATTAAAAAGAACAAAACAAACACTTACAGCCACTTTAAGAGGGTACATCAATGTATAAATGCATAGAAAGACAATTTTTCTAAAGAAAGACCAAGGCTTTTTTCAGCAAGAATGTGGGGGAGCACAGATCTGGTTCCTCCAGGATTTAATGCAAGTAATGGCAAGGGGTGCTGAGGTGTGCTGGAGGGTCTATTAATGCTGGCTGCTGGAGGATCTATTGTTGCTGGGAAAGATCTACTGTTGAGGGAAGGGTCTATTGTTATTGGCAGCTGGTTTGTTATTATTTTCTGACCCTTTTGACAATAAAGATGACATCAAGATAAGTTGGAGTGCCAGTGTGCGACCAATTTCTTGTTTTATGCTGCTGTCTGTCAATAGATGCAGCAGGACTCAGGTGCACGCACAGCCGCACAGTTGCCCCCATGGAATGCGGCTCTCCAAGGGGGCACTCAAGAAGAGGAGGAGCCAGGATCGCCATGGGGGTGGGGGGAATCCAGAAAAGGAGGATCAGAGCCGCTCTGTACAAAACCCTTGCACAGAGCAGGTAAGTATGACATGTTTGTTATTAAAAATAAATAAAAAATAAGCTTTAAATTACTTTAATTCAGAATAACCATGTATATCAAAACCACATCTAGCAAGCATAAGAATGGCATGTCAAGATGCATCTCCAGGCAATGGCTGCATATTTTGTCAGCTTGACCACATATAAAGCGTTCCTCTATATCCAGTCTACATCCATAATAAAAAAAGAACATACGTATGTGCACAGGTTAATCCAATGACCTCCCCCCTTTGTCAAATAGCTGACTGTTTCCTGCACACTGCACCAAGAAAGTGACGATTCCTTCCTTTTACATGTGCACCAGAGAAATTGTTAGGCATTCAGCTTTTCTTAAAGCTGACTCAGTGATCAGATGTCATAATCTTTTGATTTGGCACAATAGGCCAAGGTTGAGAAGTGTTTTTCTCCCAATTCCCCATTTACTACATATATTTGCTTTGCTGCTGACATAGTGGATATTCTGTTCCCATTAGCAGTTTATTGTTTTTTTTTTTTTTATTTCCTTGTATCATTGCTTAGCTATTTAGACCATCACATCTGGCCTAATAGACTGTACATGTGTACAGAGTGGTTTCTGCACACGGACCTGGTAATATGTTGGTTAACATTTCTCATTTCCCATCCTCCTCAGCCCAAAGATACCCTGATAGTTGTATTTTAACATTAAACAAACACAGCGAGATCCTTCTCTCGACCCCCTCCTCTTCCTCATGGCTTGCGTTACAAATTGTACATTTAAATTGCTGGCAGGATTCATTACCTTCTCCTCTCTGATTCCAGCCATGCGGAAAATATTGCACTGGTGAAGCACACAGAAAGATGAAAACACTGAGGGTGAGGAGGGAGAGAGGGAGACCAAGAACACTGAAAAAGCATGTGTGTGTGTGTGTTTTCTATATATATATATATATATATATATATATATATATATACTTAAATAATACATATGTATTAAGGTATACAGTATATGCATTCATTGGCTCTATGCAAAACATAAGAATATTCCACATTATTGTATATCTTTTTATGTATGCATGAATGTGTTTTGCATTACTGTTGGTAGCTATGTGAATTAAAGTATTTTCATGGGCCTGTTGTCCAATTCGCTTGCCTGGATTTTTTCTTGGTGTTCACGTTTCCTCCCATTGTTCAAGAATTTACTAATAAGTTAAGAGACTTCTACATACAGAAAATATTGCTCAAGTCCTTGTATGTTTTTTAATTATTGCAGAGGAATCATTAGCCTACGATCTCCCCTGCTAGGCGCGCTCATGTGTACGGACAGGAGCTGATGTACATATGTAAACTGAAGTCTATCATACTGGCCTTGGACTCTGTTATGCCCTGTACACACGATCGGTTCATCCGATGAAACGGACCGATAGATTTTTTCATCAGATATCCGATGAAGTTGACTTTCATCAGTCTTGCCTACACACCATCAGTTAAAAATCTGTTCGTGTCAGAACGCGGTGACGTAAAACACTACGACGCGCTGAGAAAAATAAAGTTCAATGCTTCCTGAGCATGCGTGGATTTTTAACCGATGGACTTGCCCACAGACGAATCGTTTTTTTCTATCGGTTTTTTAACCATCAGATAATTTTAAAAACGGTTCTAAGTTTTTTTACCGGTCCATCAGACCGTTTTCATCAGTCGAACCGATCGTGTGTATGCGGCATAAGTGCCATAGGGGCAGGGACTAATGTGAATGATTCTAAGTTCCTTCTCAAGGAATGCTGAATACTTTGGCTTTATTTAAATGAATTAAATAAATAAATAAATAACAAACTTGACAAATCTTTCAGTATCTCATTACATTCAGTGTGGATTACATGGATTACAACTATAAAAACCCAGGGATTTTCTTTTAAATGAAAATCGTAGCTTGTTAATGCCTAAAAATATTACAGCAAATTTTTAAGAATGGATAACGTTTTCAATTTTATCTGTCTATTGATCATGTAAAAAAATGTAATGGGTAAGAAGTATCTGACCAACTCTTTCAAGTAATTTAAGAAAGCTGTTTTGTCACTCTTGTATAATGTACCACAAAGAATAAACATAAATTATGAAATTCTGTGAAGAATAGCCTTTAGTCCCTTGGGTAGCCCTGTGAAAGGTGTGAGAGTTTCTGTCTTCCAAGCAGGGTCCTGTCTTAGAAGAAATATATGCAGAGTGAGAGGGAGGGGAGAAGGTAGCTGCCAGTCCATTAAACTAGTGAATTAATTATCTCATTAATGGGGCATTCTTTATCCTACGGACAAAAAGATCAGGCACATATCATGTTAACTTTAACAAAACGTTTGCACCTAAAGGCAGAGGTAACACATTCAATACAGAGATATTCACAGTAAATATGTCCTAAGACAGATAGATACTAAATATAACATGGTAAGATGACACGCTCTACTCATATGTACTTGTTAGTAGATATCTGTCATTAACATTCAGATAAAATACAAAATATAATATTTTATTTTCAGTAACGCCAGAAATGCATGCATTTGAGCTTTTTTAAATTATGTTTGCGTTTATGCAGCATTTCAATTGACTTGATGAGAAACATCCATTTTAGCAGAATAAAAAATGCAGCATGCGTGTACAGTGGAGCAGTGCAAGGGGTAATGCTGATAGGCAAAAAGCAATAACAAAAACGAGGTTCGGTTTACTGGAGTCTGGTCGGTGGAAGAATAGCTAATATGATAATGATAAAGAACATTACTGATGATTTATGGAACATAAATTACTTTGGTTTACATTTACATTGGTAGAGACCTAGTTAATGTGCCACCCACCATCAAAAAACACCAGCCCTCCTTCTGCAATATGTTATAGTAGTAACACAACATGTGATCGATCCTGTATTCTATATACTTTGGTTTATACAGTATATTCATTGTTTACTAATTGTATACAAATTGTTAAAGTCTGCTGTGCCTCAACATGTTTCACACATAGTGTGCATCCTCAGGAAGCACTATTGCCATATTTGTGATTATTGGAGGAAACTTAAGTTATATAGACCTTTTTGGGGTCTGTGCACTCTGATGAGTGTACCTGTATGGTGGTGGGGAGAGCACATCACGATCGATCGTGTTTAACAGATAACACATAGGTTGGCCTTGATGGACTTGTGTATATTTTTTCAACCTCACTTACTATGTACAGTGCAGAAAATAAGTATTTGAACACCCTGCTATTTTGCAAGTTCTCCCACTTGGAAATCATGGAGGGGTCTGAAATTGTTATCGTAGGTGCATGTCCACTGTGAGAGACATAATCAAAAAAAAAATCCAGAAATCACAATGTATGATTTTTTTAACTATTTATTTGTATGATACAGCTGCAAATAAGTATTTGAACACCTGAGAAAATCAATGTTAATATTTGGTACAGTAGCCTTTGTTTGCAATTACAGAGGTCAAACGTTTCTTGTAGTTTTTCACCAGGTTTGCACACACTGGAGGAGGGATTTTGGCCCACTCCTCCACACAGATCTTCTCTAGATCAGTCAGGTTTCTGGGCTGTCGCTGAGAAACACGGAGTTTGAGCTCCCTCCAAAGATTCTCTATTGGGTTTAGGTCTGGAGACTGGCTAGGCCACGCCAGAACCTTGATATGCTTCTTACAGAGCCACTCCTTGGTTATCCTGGCTGTGTGCTTCGGGTCATTGTCATGTTGGAAGACCCAGCCTCGACCCATCTTCAAAGCTCTAACTGAGGGAAGGAGGTTGTTGCCCAAAATCTCGCAATACATGGCCCCGGTCATCCTCTCCTTAATACAGTGCAGTCGCCCTGTCCCATGTGCAGAAAAACACCCCCAAAGCATGATGCTACCACCCCCATGCTTCACAGTAGGGATGGTGTTCTTGGGATGGTACTCATCATTCTTCTTCCTCCAAACACGGTTAGTGGAATTATGACAAAAAAAGTTCTATTTTGGTCTCATCTGACCACATGACTTTCTCCCATGACTCCTCTGGATCATCCAAATGGTCATTGGCAAACTTAAGACAGGCCTTGACATGTGCTGGTTTAAGCAGGGGAACCTTCCGTGCCATGCATGATTTCAAACCATGACGTCTTAGTGTATTACCAACAGTAACCTTGAAAACGGTGGTCCCAGCTCTTTTCAGGTCATTGACCAGCGCCTCCCGTTTAGTCCTGGGCTGATTTCTCACCTTTCTTAGGATCATTGAGACCCCACGAGGTGAGATTTTGCATGGAGCCCCAGGCCGAGGGAGATTGACAGTCATGTTTAGCTTCTTCCATTTTCTAATGATTGCTCCAACAGTGGACCTTTTTTCACCAAGCTGCTTGGCAATTTCCCCGTAGCCCTTTCCAGCCTTGTGGAGGTGTACAATTTTGTCTCTAGTGTCTTTGGACAGCTCTTTGGTCTTGGCCATGTTAGTAGTTGGATTCTTACTGATTGTATGGGGTGGACAGGTGTCTTTATGCAGCTAATGACTTCAAACAGGTGCATCTAATTTAGGATAATAAATGGAGTGGAGGTGGACATTTTAAAGGCAGACTAACAGGTCTTTGAGGGTCAGAATTCTAGCTGATAGACAGGTGTTCAAATACTTATTTGCAGCTGTATCATACAAATAAATAGTTAAAAAATCATACATTGTGATTTCTGGATTTTTTTTTTTTGGATTATGTCTCTCACAATGGACATGCACCTATGATGACAATTTCAGACCCCTCCATGATTTCCAAGTGGGAGAACTTGCAAAATAGCAGGGTGTTCAAATACTTATTTTCTGCACTGTAACTATGTAACACAAGAGCACTGTTATAGTGTATAATTCTACTTCTTTGTTCACACTTAAAAGGGACTGGCACTTTGGTTGACACTGGACTAATCTTTTGTGTTTAGCATTTATGTATATTGTGTTGAGCGCAGTTCCCCTTATATATTTATTTTTGGACTATGCACAGAGGGTATGGCACTATTGACCTGCTGCTTTCTATTTTTGTTAAAGACAAACGGTTGCACCAGTGGCCATATTTATTGCTTATATCCCTGATTATTAGACACTCCTCCTGCAGTCCTCATGACTACAGGCAATGCGCCACCATGCTGCCCAGGGTTACTGTTGGTATTACTAGATGCAGGTAGGTAGATATTTTTTCAGTAATGCCTACTGTAGCTGATTGATAGTGGTCTCCCAAACATGCAAAGACCACTCTCTACATTTATACATGCACTTTTTTTTGCTTTATGTTTATATGAGTGATCATGTGATGGGTTGTCTATTAGAAAGGTAGATCACCCCTAAGCAAACCCACTTAAACTAGTTTAGCCACCCTGACAGTAATGTTAGAACATTGCATAATGGGTGCTGTAGTACTAGTTAGCAAGCAATGCTGCATGTTCAAATGCATAGCACAAGCAGTCTTTGCCTGTTCACTGACATTTGCAATGAGGACGAAGAGGTTGTGGTTGTCACGTGATCACTACTTTTATGGTAATTTTTTGTTACTTGGGCACTTTAATTAAAAAAATTAGTGGGATATGTGAGGTAAGGGTTGGGGGAAATTATCTGCATTTTCCTATACAAATCCGGGAGGTGAACTTTAGAGCAGAACTCCAACTTTACCTTCAGTCTTGTATGGTTGTGCAGAGCTTCTCCCCTGTAATAAAATTTCTTGATTATACTGAACACTTTAATTCTCTTTATTTCGTTATCTTTCATATTTAAAAAACAGATTATCTACATAATTTTATTTTTACAAAACATTTCTCATTCCCGCATAACATAATCTTAGGCTTTACCCCTATTAATTGGTTGTTTTCCCCTTCTCTCCCTACCCCCCCCCTCCCACTTCCCGCCCTTGATTTCCAGTTTGCTCCACAACATTTCATACTGGATATCCTATCTCAAGTAACCACGGTTTCCATATTTTATCGAATTCCTTGATGTTTCCTCTTTTGATGTAAACTGTTTTCTCTTTCCATATTGTTTCTGTCACAATGTTAGTCCACTCGCTTATTGTTGGGGGGTTTACTGCTTTCCATCTTTGGGCAATTAATTTTCTTGCCTGAAAAAGGCACCTTACAACGGCTTTTGTAGTGCTCGCCAACCCTCCCCTTTCTTCCCATATTCCCAATATGCACGTTCTAGGGTCCATCTCCAACCTAGTCCCGTATGTCTTGTTAATGATTCTGATAATCTCTAGCCAATACCTAAATAATTTAGGGCACTTCCATAACATATGTAATAAGTCCCCCGTGTCCTGACATCTGGGGCACACTGCATCCGTTCTCCATCCAAATCTAGTCTTTTTGGGGTATAATATGCCCTATGTATTATCTTCTGGGCTGGCGAGACTGTGACCATTTGCCCTCTCTCCAGCACCATTCTCCACTGGTCATCCGTTATAATTCTGAATACTGAACACTTTGAGCTTCTCACAAAGTACAGAAGAAAAACTACTGAGAATGAATCCCGACATAAAATTACAAAGGGGGTCCCCTTTTTGTTTTCCAACTGCATGGTTTTCAGACTGACATAACATAGTGTGTCAGGACATAATCTATGAGCTTGAATGTAATAGTGTACTTACTATCATCAGTTGTATAATGGCTAACTAGTAGATGACTGCATGGATGACTAACTACACAGTCACATAGTTAGTTTGGTTGAAAAGAGACACAAGTCCATCCAGTTCAACCCACAGAGAAAAAACACACACACACACACACACACACAAATAGAAAACCTGCATATACACAACCCTACACAGTTGATCCAGAGGAAGGCAAAAAAATAAATAAAATAAAACAACAATAAAGCAATTTACTTAACTCGAAGAAAATGTTGTTTACCTGTAAATTTTTTTACATATTTGTAAATCTTTTAAGAAAGTTCTGTAATCCACGCCTGCCCTGTAAAAATCATACTGAGATTTTAGAAGGCATAAAACTTGACTGCCTAAAATATACCCTAGCTTGGTCATTGGAAAGATGAAAAGCTACATTATATTGGTGAAGTATCATTCTACTTACGTTTCCTATCGGGATGTTCAGAGTCAGCATATGAGAACTGCCTCGTAGCGATGCTCCTACAGTCTAAATGCTGCTGTGCAGAGGAATATCAAGCAAGAATCAGATATTTACTTTACTTGCATTTAAAAATAATTTTAATGATTTCTCTGAAGAATACACAAGTACACTAAAGCCTTGTACACACGATCAGTCCATCTGATGAGAACGGTCTAAAGGACCGTTGTCATAGGTTAACCGATGAAGCTGACTGATGGTCTGATGTGCCTATACACCATCAGTTAAAAAACTGATTGTATCAGAACGCGGTGACGTAAAACACAACGACGTGCTGAAAAAAAGCTGTCTTGCATACACACTGTCACACCAAATTCCTACCGTCCAAAATGTGGTGAAGTACAACATTACGATGAGCTGAGAAAAATGAAGTTCAATCCTTCCAAGCATGCGTCAACTTGATTCTGAGCATGCGTGCATCCATAGGTTAATTTTAAAGCAAGTTGTTTTTTTTTTTAACCTATGGTTAAATAACCTATGGGGCCCACACACAATTGGTTTTGACAGATGAAAACGGTCCATCAGACTGTTGTCCTCTGGCTATCCTATCGTGAGTACGAGGCCTAAAGCCCAAGCCTAGCTTGGGCAAAAAAAATTAAAAAGCATAATTCATATATCTATATATGCATATGTGGTAAGGACCTTACACTGTAAGTTTCTTAAGGGAAAGGACTAATGTGAATATACAATATACTGTATGTAAAGAGCTGTAATATTGTTGGCATTATATAAATACCTATAATAAATAAAGAGATTATTTGGCACCACTATCTGTAAGTCCAAGGCACCAAGGGCCCTTCACTACTCTTCACTCACAGGAAGATGCCACAAACAATGGCATCACATCATTTCTTACCAAACCCTTTAGTAAAAACCTCTCCTTAGTTTGCCCTGCATGTTTTTAGTTACCATTTTCCTTCACTTACTATTTCTTTCTATGTTTAATACTCCTAAATCAGTAATATTTTAAGCGTATTTACACTTTTCCAACCTAAATCAAGAAAACTTGACTATATATTTGTTGTGTGTTTCCATTACGTTTAAATATTTCCTACCTTTTACATGTTTTTAAAGAGAGGTTTCATGGCTGACTGCAAGGTTTTTTTGAACAATGTAAGCCTGTCCCAAGTCTGTCCTCATTAACATACAATGCAAGAAGACCAACTTCTACACCTTTAACCATTTGTTGGTGTTCAAAAGAAAATATGCCAGCACTATACAGACAGGGTAAGATATGGCAAACACAGCTGCCCAGCCCACTCATAAACAAAAAGAAGTACCCTAGATCTTTTTTCCTTGCTGGATGGTTCAGAATACAGCCTTTAAAAAAGTTAAGCTGCAGTTTTTAAATATTATTTTTTTAAAGTTATGTGAACGTGAACATGTAACACATAGGGCCAGATTCATGAAGAGTTAGGCTGGCGGATCCAGTGATCCGCCACCCTAACTGTCACTTTAAGCCGGCGTTTCTGTTTTCTATAACCAGAAAACAAGAAACGCCGGGTTGGAGTTCCGATGCGATCGGCGTAATTGAATTTCGCCATCGCATCGTTACTTCAACTTAAAAATGGCGCCGGGGGCGTTCCCGCTGATTAACGCTGAAAAAATATGTTATTCAGCGGGAGTCGGAAATTCACGATCGTTTTCGGGCGCGACGCAGTGACTTTACGACGTTTCCGGAAGCGATACGCGGCGTAAAGATAAAGCAGCCTCCTAGTGGAATATCCTATGTTAGGTATAGCCGTCGTCATCGCGTCGGAAAAAAAACAAATCGCGTCGTTTGCGTAAAACATTCATGAATGGGGACGTGACGTCATTGACGTTCACTGACAGAACTTGGAGCATGCGCACTGGGATGCATTAACACTCGACGCATGCGCAGTACGTTCGCCGCGGGATCGCGCTTAGTTTGAATACTACACGCCCCGTACCCGCCCAATTTGAATTCCGCTGGCTCATTTGCGATGCGCTGCCGCAACTTTAGGAGCAAGTGCTTCCTGAATAACAGCACTTGCTCCTAAAATTTCGGCAGAGTAACGTAAATGAGAAGCGTTACTCCAGAGCAAAGATGCTCTCATCTACCTGAATCTGGCCCATACAGTATAAAGCAGGTATATGGCTGCAAAAGTGAAAATCCACTTAAATGGTCACTAAAGGATTTTTTTTAGCTAAATAGCTTATTTTACCTTACTACAGTCCTCGTTTCATGTCCTCATTGTTTGATTTTGCTATGATGTTGCTGTAATTCTTCTCTGTTCTGAACACTTCCTGGTTGTCTGTTTCCTGATGAAAAAAGTCATGGGAGCTTTCTCTCTGTGGTCACTAATCAAGGAGGTGTGATTACTGTGTATCTAAAACCCCTCAGAACCAATCAGTTTCATTTTACAAACCATCACTGCCCTGTATTGTCTCTGTGTCTCTGTACATCACAGAAGCATGAAACAGCATGCAAAAATGAAACTGAAACTGCAGGTACATTATATGATTGATTTTTATCTATTTTTAATCATTTTTTAAAAGGAATCAGTTAACTATTATGTCTCTATACCCTGTAAACAGTAATTTCAGCAAAAAAAAAAAATGTTTTCCTTTACAACTCCTTTAACACTAACTACTGAAACAGGCGACTAATGCCCTGTACACACGATCGGATCTTCTGTCGGGATAAACTTAGATGGATTTTTCTGACAGGATTCCGTTCAAGCTGTCTTGTATACACACTGTCACACCAAATACAGACCGTCCAAAACACGGTGACTTACAATACTATGACAAGCCGAGAAAAATTAAGTTCGATGCTTCCGAGAATGCGTCGACTTGATTCTGAGCATGCATGTTTTTTTCTCTGTGAGTTCCATACAGACGAACAGAATTTCATCGGAAAAAAAGAAAACATGTTCTCTTTCTAAGTTCGTCAGCACACACATGGTTGGACTATCCGATCAAAAAATTCCATCAGATTTTTTCCATCGGAAATTCTGATTGTGTGTACAAGGCATTACAGCTATGGCTTATTGCACTTTGCAATCATTATTGATCTTTGCGCTGCCTATGCATCCCCTATAGGTGGTGATTTTTACACAGCAAACACTGCATGTGTCTGTTTTAGATTTTTAATCATCATAGAGGGAATTGCAAGAAATTAAATAAAAAAAAAAAACTTTCCACCTAACACGATAAGTTGTTTTAAAGAAAGTTTTACTTATTTTTTTAGTATAGGGCATCCATTGTTTTCAAACGATTCGTTCATAATGCATAGCTCGTCTGATTTAAGCCCAATTTCATTTGCATATTACAAGTCTCTGCAAGCCTGTCGTTTCCCTTCAGGGTGAATATTGTTGATATGGCAATGCAGTGCCCCCACTTGCCTTTGTTTGGAAGGTGTTAAAGGGAGCTCTGCTTCCAGAAGAGGAATGAAGGAGCGACTACAATGTGTGTAATAGCGCGGGCAGAGGACACAGAGAAGTCACTGAAATCAGCTCTCAGTGCTACAGCATCGTCATTACTTTTTCACATCTAATCAATGATCTATTTAATATTAGGTTAACCCTCTCGTGTCTGCCTGGTGCACTTCCCAGATTTGCAAATTCACTGATCTGTTATTCTGTGTGTACAAAAGCCAGGGAGTCTTGTCAGAGCATGTACAACTCTATAAACATGGTAGGATTTTTTTTTTTTTTTTTAAAGCATCTTTGCCTAATCCCCAATTGACCTCCAGTGCCATCCCTCACCCTCTCTCCGATGATAGGTGAAATTTTTATCTGGCGTTCATTTTTTTTCCCTCCCTTATTCCTGAGGCCAAGCAATCGGCGTCATTACGTCTAGATGACAGCTCTGAGTTGGATTTTGGAGGAGGAAACGGTATGCTTTGGTGGGATTTCCTTTAGAAAATGTTGAACCCCCACCTCCAAGATTAAAACTGCAAGCGTGCAAGGTCGGCTGGAGAGATGGAAGATGCTATTCATGCTGTTAATGCACAGAGCAGGAGGCATTGTGACACAAGGTCACGGAGAGGGACCTTCAGCACTGGGAGCTGTCCTCGGTGCCGAAACCTTCTGGCTCTGCAGTAAGCAGGCATTGTATTGTACCCTGTCCACAATGTGATGGGCAACACTAGGAGCTGTCCTTGGTGCTGAAACCTTCTGGCTCTGCAGTGAGCAGGCATTATATTGTGCCCTGTCCTCAACCTGGTGGACAAAATTCAACACTGGGAGCTGTCCTTGGTGCTGAAACCTCTTGGCTCTGCAGTGAGCAGGCATTGTATTGTGCCCTATCCTCAACCTGAGGGCCAACTTCAGCACCACCCTCATTCTTATCTACTTGCCCTGTTTTTCTTAACCCATTCAATCCTATCACCCGCTCTATAGCCTTATAATGTCCTGTCTCCCAAAATTGTGCATTTGTCATCCTGTTTATAAATTTATAAAACTATTCAATATATAGTTTTATAAATTTATAAACAGGGTGACAAATGCACTATTTTGGGAGACAGGACATTATAAGGATATATATTTATATGCCTTACTGTGCCTATACATAGCTGCACTCCTTCTATCTATCTCTCTCTTTCTCTCTCTATAATATACACACACACATATATATATATATATATATATATATATATATACACACACATAGCTACACTCATTATCTCTCTCTCTCTTTTATATATACAGTATATATATATATATATATACATACACACAAACACATACACGCATATATATATATATATATATATATATATATATATATATATGTATATATATATATATACTGTATATATAAAAGAGAGAGAGATAATGAGTGTAGCTATGTGTGACACAGACACATACATGCATATATTTTTATAAATATATATATACATATATATTTATATATATATATATATATATATATATATATATATATATACCGTATTTAATCGGTGTATAACACGCACCCTAACTTTAAGAGGGAAGTTTCAGGAAAAAAAATGTTTCACAGCCCCATGCATATAACACACAGGCACAGTTTACCCTCTATTTTTAGGGTAAAAAAGTGAGTGTTATACGCCAATAAATACAGTATATATATATTTTTTATGTGCGTCCATACATAGCTACACTTATATATATGATAGAGAGTATATGAGTGCATGTGATACACATACATATTTGTATATATATTTACTTATGTGTATATGTGTATATATATATATATATATATAGTAAAATCACTTAAAGACTTTCACGGGCACATATACAATTTAGTCACGTCCGCAGGCTGCCTGGAGCTGAAGATTTTTCGTATGGCTTATCTCTCTACCTATTGTTGAGATTTGTATTGTTAAACTGAGTTAGCAGGACACTACTTGCAAATAGAGGTCAGTGCAGGTGCTATTAAATTGCCTGAGTATTAAGGACATTCAGGTAATGCTGGAGATTTCTATCAGAACTGAATAAGGGGGGATGCTGGAAATTTAATGAAAAGGCGCTAGCCCAAAAAAAAAGAAAAAGTGGAAGGGCTGAGATGGGCTTAGAATGAGAAAATTGAGGCAAAATTGAAAGGGAAGAATACACAGAAGTGTGACAGCGATAAAGCAGGAAGACGGAGTGGAGTGATGTGATAGTGAGAAAAAACAGGGGCTCTAAGTGAGGAAAAGTAGAGAGGAGATGAGCATGGAAGGAAGAGGTGAATTAGATAGCAAGAGGGAGATGAAAATGACAGACAAGCTGCAATAGAAAGCAAACCATACGGATGGTTATTTTATTTTCATTTTTAGGGGGAAAAAAAAATAATACATGATTGCTATCCTAAGCATTCCAAGTGGAACTGAGAGCAGCGCACTTTCACTGCACCATTTACTTTTAATCAAAATGTTATTATCCTCCATGTGATATTCATATAGTAAGTAGGACACGGTTGCATTTGTTTTGAGCAGTATTTATGCACTGGAATATCCACGTGGCCCACTATCTCCGCTCTATAGAGGACAGAAAAGGAAGATGTATTAATAATGAAGAAAAGACAAGTTTGACCAGTAAAAACACACGACTTAGAAAAAACAAATCAGATCAATTTTTTTCTCTTTTAAAAGATCCACAGATGGAGGTTGGACGTAAATTAAGTTGAAGCATTCCTTTATAGCCCAAACTGGAAAAATAATAAATGTCCAACAGACAAAAAAAGATGAGCAAATAAAGACTAGGCAATGGCCTAAAACTAGCCTAATGTGCAAAAAAAAAAAAAAAACAGAAGGAGCTGGATAGTAGAGACGCAAACATCAGAAAAGAGAAGCTGAGAAAGGCTCGGCAATAATTAGAATCCTGTAAGCTTGCTTAGGAGAAGAGAGCAAACCGAGCAGCCAGTGGAAGTGACAGACGCAGGCAAAGGGAGAGAGAAAACACAGGTTCATTACTGAGCATTTTCTCTGTCTTTTGCGTTAAGTGATGATCTTGATGAGCTAATGAAGCCTCAGACTGGAAACGCTGTGTGTTTGTATAGCGAGCTCCTGGGTCCCTGTGCTGCCCGCAGACAATTAGAGCCTTATTAATATGCTAATCTGGTGTTGGATTTTGGAAGTGGTGTGGAGCCTGTGATTCTGGGGTAGTAACTGTCTCCTAGCAACCTTTCCCTGAGAGCTAGCCTATACATCCTGGTACTGATCTGATGCTGAAAGACAGACAGTGCACTGCCTCCTAACCCTACAAACCCTACAAGAAGTTAGCCCTACTTTAAAGTGACACTAAACTCTACTTTAAAAAAATTCTATTCAACTATGTTTTCTTAAAGTAGAAGTCTAAAGCCCCGTACACACAATCGGACCTTTGTCTAACCAAAATCACATCGGAATTCTGGTGGAATTCTATCAGAGCAAAAGATCTAAACTCCGATGGAATTACTCCGATGGGGCATACACACAGTCGGAAATTTCCAAAAAGTCTGTCTGACTTTTTCTATCAGAAATTCCAATCCTCTGTACGGGGCTTAACTATACCTAACCTGCTCCCATTCCCACTCTAAGCCTATGCTAACTACCTTGTGACCATAAAGATGTGTATACTCACCTATGCCGGGGGCGCTCCGGTTCAGTCACATGATTGGCTCCCAGTGCCGGCTTCAAAGTAGAAGAGGGACAGTCAACAATGGATGCCCATAGTAAGCCTATGGGTGACATCACTGCAAAGGTTCCGCAGCCATTGTTTGCGATCTCTCCTCGTTACTTTAGCTGCCACTGGAGAGATCATGTGACCAGACCGAAGCTCCCTCAGCATAGGTAAGTATAGACATCTTTTTTTTACAGGGTAGTTAGAATAGGCTTAGAATGGGGGTGGGATCAGGTTTAGGGATTTGATTTTGCTTCCACTTTAATTTAAAAAAGTATGTTTTTTTTTCTCTCTGCCTCCTCCAGGGCTGGTGCAAGGGTTCTTGACACCCTAGGATTCTAAACCTAATTTTGCCCCTCCACCCCTGACTCCACCCCCTTTGCCCTGCCCATGTATACCCCACCTTTTAAATGAAGCGCCCATCAAATTCAGCCTTAACAGTGCCCATCAAATGCAGCCACACCAGCGCCCATCAAATGCAGCCTCACCAGCACCTATCAATGCAGCCTACCAGTGCCCATCAATGCAGCCTCACCAGCGCCCATCAAATGCAGCCTCACCAGCGCCTATCAATGCAGCCTACCAGTGCCCATCAATGCAGCCTCACCAGCACCCATCAATGTAGCCTCACCAGTGCCCATCAATGCATCCTCACCAGCGCCCATCAAATGCAGTCTTACCAGCGCCCTTCAATGCAGCCTCACCAGCGCCCTTCAAATGCAGCCTACCAGTGCCATGTCACTGAAGACATTACAAGTAGGCAAGAAGTTACAGTAAGGAACAATTTCATGAGAAATAGATTACAGGATCATCAAGTAGTAGATGTGTATAGATTATTTTTGAGATTAAGGATATCATTTTGTGTCACTTTAATATGAAGGTTTTGCTTGAGAAAGTTACATGTTTATAGACTGTTTAATAGAAAAAGTGGAAGATGCATAACAAGTATAGTATGAGTTGACATTCATGTAAAAAATAATAGTGGCAGAAATTGGGAAGCAAAAAGGTATTGTAGTACTGGGAAAAATGCCAGCTAGTTTGCATAATAAATGCATAGGGAACAGTAGGGAACTTCTTTAGCAAAGTGTAAACCCAGGCACACAAACAGTCCACAGTTGCCTTATGCAATGGTCTCCAGCCCTTCAGGATCCACTGGGCCGAAAGACCAGTCGTGTCCTGAGAGGATCAGGAGATTACGTGAGTATATCTCAGCTCTGAAGCCCTAGAGGGCCTAGACCAAAATGAGCAGCTAACCCATTCAGTGTGAGAATGCCTTCAGTAGAGTTCAGCTTTAAAATAAAGGTAACCTTATTTGAATTATATGTTCTGTTCACATAGCGTGACAAGGACACTGCATTTCCAACAAGACAAAACAAGTATTATCTGTACTTTCTGAAAATGTTCTTAGCTCGAAAAATGGAAACTAAGCTCAAGTAACTGATAAAAAATTTAATTTTTTTGTTCTATTAGAAATATACACTCACACAGGGAGCTGCGGTGGCTCAACGCGATTGGCACTGCGCTGACAAGCCATTCACCTCTGCAGCCAAGGGTTTGGATCCCGGTCTCGGCTGCATGTGAATTGAGTTTGGTGGTCTCAGCCCGGTTCCCGGTGGGTGTGCTATGCGAGGTAAGCCTGCACTTAGTACAAAAACCACCACACTTACACGCACTCGAAATTGGGTTAACATGCACCCACTTTGGCCACGCGGTCTCTAAAAAAAGAGAGGCGAAGGATTAACAGGGCTGGCTGAGCAGGCTAGATCTTCTCACTCCCTTATAGGGAGTCCCTCTGCCCGGTTGAGCAGGTAGGGTGGGCTATGTGGGAGGACCCCTCACATCCCCCGCACCCGCCATTGCCACCCAGGGGCATGGAGAAAGATGGCAGATTGCCCCTGGGGGAGGTCTGTCTACTCCCAACTCCTGCAGTCCGGCTCCTCTCTCGAGTACACACACAAAGAAAGAAGCAAAAAATAAATATACACTCACCAGCCACTTTATATTGCTAGTACCAGGTTGGACCCCAGGTTGGACCCCCTTTTGCTTTCAGAACTGCCTTAATTCTTTGTGGTGTAAATTCAACAAGGTGTTAAATTCAAACACCTCAGAGATTTTGGTCCATAGTGGCATGATAGCATAATGCAGTTGCTGCAAATTTGTCGGCTTCACATCCATGATGCAAATCACCGCCACATCCCAAAGGTGCTCTATTGGATGAGTTCTGGTGACTGTGGAGGACATTGGAGTACAGTGACCTCATTGTCATGTTAAAGAAACCAGTGGTGAGATGATTTGGACTTTGTGACATGGTGCATTATCCTGCTGGAAGGAGCCATCAGAAGATGGGGACACTGTAGTCATAAAGGGATGGATCTGGTCAGTAACAATACTGGGGTAGGCTGTAGCGTTTATATGATGCTCAATTGGTATTAAGGGGCCCAAAGTGTGCCAATAAAATATCCCCCACACCATTACACCACCACCAGCCTGAACTGTTGATACAAGGCAGGATGGATCCATGCTTTCATGTTGTTTACGCCAAATTCTGACCCTACCATCTGAACCGAATGATTATCTGAGTTACTGTTGCCTTTCTATCATCTTGAACCAGTCTGCCTATTCTCCTCTGACATCAACAAAGCATTTTGGTCCACACAACTGCCACTCGCTGGATATTTTTTCTTTAGACCATTCTCTGTAAACCCTAGAGATGGTTGTGTGTGAAAATCCCAGTAGATCAGCAGTTTTTGAAATAATCAGACCAGCCCATCTGGCACCAACAACCATTCCACGTTAAAAATGTCACTTAAATCCCCTTTCTTCCCTATTCTGATGCTCAGTTTGAAATTCAGCAAGTCATCTCTACCACGTCTAGATGCCTAAATGCATTGAGTTGCTGCCATGTGATTGGCTGATTAGCAATTAGTGTTATCAAACAATTGAACAGGCGTACCTAATAATAAAGTGACTGGTGAGTGTATATTTCAAAACATTGTGGAGGTATGGACATTAGGAACTGCAGTTGCTTATCACAATGATGACCTTGTTAGGGTATGTTGGAAGTTTGCAGAGATTCACTAGCAAAGTCCCGACATTTTTCTGGACCTGCCATGCTTTGCGTCTTGTGTGATTGAGGTAGCACAGAGGCAGAGTGCTGGGATGTATAGAAGGGGCAGCAGTGTAATATCGATGGAGGGATCTGTGATGGGGGGAGATCTGTGATGGGGGCTATGTGATGAGAGGAGTTTGTGTTGGGTGGGCTTTTTGGTGGTGGGGAAGGGGGATCTGCTATAGGGGGACCTGTGATGGAGAGGAATCTGTGATGGGGGATCTGTTATGGGATATATGGGGGCATCTGTGATGGAGAGGAGTCTGTGATGGGGGATCTGTTATGGGGGTGTCTGTTATTCTTGGCTTTGTGATGGAGAGGAATTTGTGTTGGGGGGCTTTATAATGGGGAGGATCTGTTATGGGGGCTTTTTGATGGAGAGGAGTTTGTGATGGGGGGGTCTGTTATTGGGGGCTTTGTTATGTAGAGGAGTTTGTGTTGGGGGGCTTTGTGATAGGGGGGTCAGTTATTGGGGGCTATGTGATGTAGAGAAGTTTGTGTTGTGGGCTTTGTGATGGGGGCCTAATATGGGGGGAATCTTTGATGGGGGTTTGTGATTGAGAGGAATCTGTGATGTGGGGGTTCCGTGATGAGGGAGATCTGTGTTGGGTAGGGGTTCTGTGATGAGGGGAGTCTGTGGAATACTAATACGTTTATGCTGATTAAAATCGTTCTTTATCTTAAATATGGTATTGTTTTTTTTGCACTTCAAAAGAGATGTGTGCATAGGTTCATATTTTTTTAAACTATAGTCCGGGCCCCCATCAGTCTGAGGGACCGTGAACTGGCCCCCTGTTTAAAAAGTTTGAGGACCCCTGCTTTACACAGACACTGTAACTTTTCCCCAAATAGGCACAGTGTCACTGTCTCTATAAAAATGGCTGCTGTAGTTGAATAATTACAAATTGTAGTCAGAAAATCTAAATGGATGACTCCACAGATTGCAGGTACAGACAGGCTATTCAAGAGGCTCAGTGTTCTTTTTACATTCCAGTGCAGTGCCTGGCCTATGTCATGTACCAAACGAAAGGAGCTTGTTATTTGTGGTCAGCCAGAACTAAGCTGTTTCGGGCAGTTGGATTAATGCACAGAAAAGTAGTCTGGGTCAATAAAAAAAAAAAAGAAGCCAGCCAGCAATCGCAGTGATTTTTGTAACAAAACCATTTTCAAACACAGACCAGGCTTCCTCTGTGCTTAAGGTGGTATTGCATCCAATTTTTTTTTTTATAGTGCAGATTCTTAGATGCGGTGGCTGCATTTTATATGTTAGGCCTTTTTTCCTTTATTTTTACCTATTAATTTAGCCAGTACATCTGTTCATTTTCAACTTACTTTAACAGACCAAGCTGTTCAGCAAAAGTGTCAGTTAGAGGGTTAAGACAAATCATTTAAGACTGACAGGGTGCTTTCAATGATCAGCTTTTATTAATATACAGTGCTTTTAAAAATAATTCATACCCCTTGACATTTTACACATTTTGTCACGCTACAACCAAAAACGTAAATATATTTTATGTAATAGACCAACACAAAGTGGCACATAAATGTTAAATGGTTTTCAACATTTTTGACAAATAAATATGTTAAAAGTGTGGCGTGCATTTGTATTCAGTCCTCTTGAGCCCCAGGTTCACAGTGGGCTGTGGGAGTGAAGACGTGCGAGTTCAGCTGAACTATCACTCCCGCTTGTCAGTCCCGATTTCGCCACGATTTAAGAGACATCTGTGCAGTTTCTGCACAGATGTCAATGTAAATCGTGGCTAAAATTGCAAAAAGTAGTACAGAAACTACTTTTTGAAATCTGTGCAGTGCCGCAGATGCGGAGTCACACCAATTAGGATGGTGCCATTGCCGGAAATTGGCGGCAATTGCTGCCGATTTGACATGTCAAATCGCACCAGTGTGAACCAGGGCTTACTCTGATACCTCTAACTAAAATTTAGTGGAACTAATTGCCTTCAGAAGTCATCTAACTATAAAATAGAGTCCACCTATGTGTAATTTAATAAAGTTGTGGAGAAGTTAAAAAAAGGGGTTAGGTTATAAAAAATATCCCAAGCTTTGAACATCTCATGGAGCACTGTTCAATCCATCATCATCCAAAATGGAAAGAGTATGGCACAACTTCAAACCTACCAAGACATGGCCGTCCACCTAAACTGACAGGCCGGGCAAGGAGAGCATTAATCAGAGAGGCAGCCAAGAGCCCCATGGTAACTCTGGAGGAGCTCCACAGCTCAGGTGGGAGAATCTGTCCACAGGACAACTTTTGGCCTTTATAGAAGAATGGCAAGAAGAAAGCCATTGTTAAAGGAAAGCCATAAGAAGTCCTGTCTGCAGTTTGTGAGAAGCCATGTGAGGGACACAGCAAACATATGGAAGGTGCTCTGGTCAGATGAGACCAAAATTCAACTTTTTGGCCTAAAAGCAAAAAAAGCTATGTGTGTTGGAAAACTAACATTGCACATCACCCTGAACACTCCATCCCCACCGTGAAACATGGTGGTGGCAGCATCATATTGTGGGGATTCATTTTTCCAGCAGGGACAGGGAAGCTGTTCAGAGTTGATGGGAAGATGGATGGAGCCAAATACAGTGCATTCTTATAAGGAAACCTGTAAAAGTCTGCAAAAGATTTGAGACTGGGGTGGAGGTTCACCTTCCAGCAGGACAACAACCCTAAGCATACAGCCAGAGATACAGTGGAATGGTTTAGTTCAAATCATATTCAAGTGCTAGAATGAGTCCAGACCTAAATCCATTTAAGGATCTGTCACAATGTCACATATTTGTTTGAAAAAAAAAATAGTTTATAATGTTCCTTCCACTTTACAATTATGTGTCGCTCCTAATGATATGAGGCACTATTCCTCCCAAAGGCACCAACAATGGGGCACTATTTCTTAGACTAATAGCAATGATGGAGCATGTTTATTCTTACTGTTGCTCGGCCATGGGGCATTTTCCACCCCCACTGGTCAGAATCCGGCCCCCCTGAAGTCTGAAAGACCGTAAACTGGCCCTTTGCTTTAAGTATGGAGACCCCTGGTCTATCACATAAAATCCATAAAAAATGTGGTTATAACATGACAAAATGTGGCAAATTTCAAGGGGTATGAATACTTTTTCAAGGCACTGTAAGTAAAACCATTAACTTTTTTATGTAACTGCTAAAAATATATTAGGCATTTAGGCAAAGTTTGGGATTAATTTGTCAGTTAAAGTGGTTGTAAACCCATACAGACAACTTAGACCTACAGGTAAGCCTAGATTAAGTAACAAAAAAACCTGGGGAATGCCCAGGGAAAAAACAAGCCTACTTACCGACCAGCTAGCAGAACAACCAATTAACCTGTCTAACAGTATGCATTAAAAACAGGGGTTTTGTCCGCACGCATTTGCAAACGCATGCGTGAGCCACAGAGCCGCGCCAAGGCACCCTGTAATCTGTGGTCCTAACACTACACAATGAGTGGTGTCCCCACAATGAAGGCACATGCATTCTAATGGATAGATAGGGGCAGGTGGACTGAAGGGGAGCCACCCCTCCTTAAAGGTACAGGAGCACACCAAGCACCCAGCATATAGCACAATGGCTGCAAAGGTGTTGGTGTGTTGCTGGACCAATATAAACACCACAGGTGAGACATAACCATGTCCACCGCCCCATCTATAGCTGGCTATAGCAGTAAGTAGCATTGGAAGGCTACCAATTAACCTGTCTAACAGTATGAGTTAAAAACAGATTAAGGCCTACACGGTTAAGGAGATATTTGCAAGAAAGACGGCAAAGATGTGCATGCGCGTTGTAGATAATGGTGCAGGCGCACCGAGCTTGTCGTTTCTGAATGGGACCGTGCCGTTCCAGATGGCTCCCATGCGCATGCATGGGAGTGACGTCATGGTGGCTCCGGCCAGTCACAGTGCCGGAGCTGCGATGCAAGGTAGTGAGATGATGGCGGTTGAGGAGAGGAACGAGGGCCACTGCGGGGGCTTCGATCTTAGGTAAGTAATTCATAATGAGCGAGTATGCCATGCATACTCGCTCATTATGCCTTTTTCTTGCAGGGTGTATTTTTTTGTTTTTGTTTTGGTGGGTTTACTTCCTACTTAAAAGGGTTGTAAAGGTTTGTTTTTTATTTTCTAAATAGGTTCTTTTGAGCTAGTGTATTGTTGGTTCACTTACCTTTTCCTTTAATTTCCCTTCTAAAAAAAATGTTTTCTTTGTTTTCTTTGTCTGAATTTCTCACTTCATGTTCCTCCTCAGTAAGCTGTTCTGCCTGACTAACCCCCAGCCTGATGATGGGGGCAAGCTTACTGAGGAGAAACAGGAAGTGAGAAATTCAGACAAAGAAAAAAAACATTTAGAAGGGAAATAGAAGGAAAATGTAAGTGAACCAACAATGCACTAGCTTAAAGGAACCTATTTAGAAAATTAAAAAAATGAACCTTTACAACCCCTTTAAGTCCATCTAAATAACTAGCACATCTAGCACCATTTTTTCCACAAATTGACAAAGCTGCTGTCCATTGGTGTCTCCATTGCCCTTCCATACAGAGTGGTGACACCCTAAGCTGGGAAGTGTTACTGGCCAGATCACCAGGTAGAAATGAAGCAAAAAGAAAAAATAATGCAGCTACCACATTTAGAATTGGTAAGCTGCAATATATAAAATGTTTGTTATGCGCTTTAAAACCACTTTAAGATGTATGTATTTAAGACTGTAGTTATTGCCTAAAAAGCTTGAAAACATAACATCCAGTTACGTAAGTGAAGCCCCACTATGTGGCATCACATTTTACATGCGGACACTGTAAAGAATATATCACTATTAGTATAGAAATGCTTACTCTAATAAAGCAGACATCCTCCCTGTCATATACAGTAATCCAGTCCTATGAAGCCTCCATTTTTCACTGGTTGTGGCCTCTTCAATGTCATCACACACAACGCAGGACCAGTGATCTTGCATTATATGTGAAGAAATTAGGGACCTTCCCACATTCTGGGAACAGGGAGTACGAGAGGTAAGTTAGGTATTTAGCCTTACTTTTTACCCTCTAGATCAGGGATATGCATTTAGTGGACCTCCAGCTGTTGCAAAACTACAAGACCAATCATTCCTTTGCCTCTGAATGTCATGCTTGTGGCTGTCAGCGTCTTGCTATGCCTCATGGGACTTGTAGTTCTGCAACAGCTGGAGGTCCACTAATTGCATATTCCTGCCCTAGACTAATTGAGCAGTTAACCCATGCTGTGCAGTAGGGATGAGCTCCGCGTTCGATACGAACGTATGTTCGACTCGAACATTGCCTGTTCGATCGTTCGACGAAATTCGAACAAAACGGGTCGTTGATGAATGGCCAAACATGCACTATGACCCTGCATGCTTGGCCAATCACAGCGCGCAAAAAACAGAGAGCCATATTTGGCCAAAGCCAGGGTGGCTTTGGCCAATTATGGCTCAGGGCTTTAGCACACACCCCACACTATATAAGGCCGCCTGCTGGGCGGCCTTGTGTAGCGTGTTGCGGTTGTTAATGAAAGCAGTCAGAGAGACAGAGAGATTGTCTTTTTATATAGCTAGATAGAGCAGGCAGGCTAGTCAGTTTAGCTTAATATACAGTGTGTAGAGAATATATATACATCCCAGGAGTTGTACATATATTTATACACTGTATAGCTTAGATAGATCAATTCTTCCTAATTTACTGGCAGGCAGGTGATTGTGCTATTTAAATACGTTATCACAGATATAGACACCCAAAGGGTACAATATTTATAGGAATTATTTTTTTATTTTTTATTTAAGCATCATTAAAATCACTGCTCCTTGCTTAACTTAAAAAAAATTAAAACATGAAAAATTCCTTTAAATATTGTACCTGCTGGGTGTCTATAGTTTGCCTGTGAAAACGTCTTTGAGAACCTGGGTCTTGCCCAAAGCAATATGTATCAATGGAAAAAAGTTTTAAAAACGGTATTTTTTTCAGGAGTCCTGCTCCTGAAAAAACAACCGTTTTTTAAACTTTCTTCCATTGACACATGTTCCCTGGGGCAAGACCCGGGTTCTCAAAGACGTTTTCCAACAATAACTTGAATATTGGTCTTTAAAATGATCGTTTTTGAATTCGAACGTTCGAGTCCCATAGACTTCAATGGGGTTCTAAATGTTCACGCGAACCTGCGGTCTGTTCAAACTTTCTGGTGCAAACCGAACCGGGTGTTCGGCTCATCCCTACTGTGCAGGGGAAAATTACTTAGTACTTTTTTTTACTTCTGAGTGGATTTCAACTTTACATAGTTACATAGTTGGTCAGGCTGAAAAAAGACACAATTTCATCTAGTTCAACCAATAAAAAATAAATAAATACAATCCCAAATACCCATTCCTATACCCACAGTTGATCCAAACTAAGGCGAAAAACCCCAGCAGAGCATGATCCAATTTGCTTTCAGCAAGAAAAAATTCCTTCCTGATCCCTTTTGAGGCAATTGGATTTTCCCCGGATCAACTTTACCTATAAATGTTACTACCCAGTTATATTATGTACATTTAAGAAAACCAGTCTTTCTTAACCACTTAACGACCGCCGCATGTATATGAACGTCCACAGAATGGCATGTACAGGCAGATGGACGTACTGGCACGACCCTGCCTTCCCGATCGGGACCCCCACCGCTACATGCGGCGGTCAGTAAGTGTGTGGGAGCGATCCGGGATGATGTTCTGTCCGCCCCCTCGCGATCGCTCCCAGCGAATCCGGCTTTCCTCCCCTCTGCCCGCCCTCTGCCCTGCCTGTAAACACAGGCAGAGGAAGTGATGTCACCTCTCCTCTCTGCGATATTTTCATTCCGGCGAGAGGAGAGAAGACATCACAAGTGAGTTGCACAACACTACACTGACACCAGTACACATAGGCACATTAACCCCTTAAGATCACCCCCCCTTCCCCCTATCACAGTGTCACTAATAGCAGTGATCATATATTTACTGATCACTGCATTTAGTGTCAGTGTGACAGATAGTGTGACAGGCAGTTAGTGTTAGGTCCAGGGTAGCCCCCTACCCCCCTAATAAAGGTTTAACCACTTGATCACTGCCCTAGTTAACCCTTTCACCCCCTATTGCCAGTGTCACTAAGCGATCGGTTTTCTGATCGCTGTATTAGTGTCACTGTTATATTGTGATTTTTTATACTAAAGACATGTGGCTGAATACATTTTGGCCAAAATGTTTGACTAAAATTTTGTTTATTCGATTTTTCTTATAACAAAAAGTAGAAAATATAATTTTTTTTCAAAATTTTCGGTCTTTTTCCGTTTATATCGCAAAAAATAAAAATCGCAGAGACAATCAAATACCATCAAAAGAAAGCTCTATTTGTGGGAAGAAAAAGACGCAAATTTTGTTTGGGAGCCACGTCGCACAACCGCGCAATTGAAAGCGACGCAGTGCCGAATTGTAAAAACACCTTTGGGCATTTAGCAGCATATTGGTACGGGGCTTAAGTGGTTAAAGCAATCTACTGAGCTGGAAAGAACATTCCAAATTTTCACAGCTCTTACTGTGAAGAAACCTTTCCATGTTTGGAGATGAAATCTCTTTTCATCCAGACGTAAGGAGTGCCCCCTTGTCCTTGACCTAAAGAAATTTTAATCATTGAAGGAAACATGGGGTCATTAAGACTTAAAACACACGCATTAGCACATTGCTGTGCCATTCATTTTGAAAGGCACCCTGATGCACTAAGGCAGAGCTCTCCAGACGATGGCCCTCCAGCTGTTGTGGAACTACACGTCCCTACACGTAAATCTCTGACATTCATAGACATGTCTAGGCATGATGGGAATTGTAGTTCCTGAACAACTGGAGGGCCATAGTTGGGAGACCCCTGTACTAAGGCAATGCAGCTCTAATGCCCATACATTGCAGAGCTGCACAATGCATTGTGTAATGCTGAATGTCTATTTTTTGGTCCATTCTGGTGTATAACAAAATGAATAGGTAGTCTTTTTGCAACAGATGTTAACGCATGACACAAGGCTCTTAGGGCCCATTCACACCAGTTAGGTCAGTTGCATTTAAACATCCATGCCTTTATGCTCATTTACTTGAATAGGCTTTCTGATGCAAAGGTAGTGCATTATCACGTCCTGTAGTGTGCTGCAATTTCAGTGTGTTGGAAATGTGCATGGGGTGTAATTAACAATGACACCCCAATGGTAACATGCATGCCACTGCAAAACTGGGACATTCTAAGATGCTGAATGGCAGTTGCGCCTGTTGAACAACGTTTCCTTTCTCTGCTTACATTATAGTCAAATGAGTATACTTCTATAGGTCCTGGGAAATCTAAACACATCACAATTACTGGATTTGGCAGGATCTGCTACACATTCTCTGGAAGCATTCAAAGCAGTTATATTATAATGGAGAAAATCTGCTGTAAATGTATGTTTCCATTGGTATGTCCCTTCCTGATACCACCAGCCTGGCCCACTAGGCATATGGGTTGCTACAGTGGGGAAAATAATTATTGATCCCCTGTAGATTTTGTAAGTTTGCCCACTTACAAAGAAATAAGGGATCTATAATTTTTTATCATAGGTGTATTTTAAATGATAGAGACAGAATATCAACCAAAAATCCAGAAAAAAACACGTAAGTCAAATGCTATTAATTATGTTGCAATTCAGTGAGTAATATATGTATTTGATTCCCAAGCAAAACATGACTTACTACTTGGTGGAGAAACTTTGACGAGTTTCATAGCCAGTTGCCACACTTTCAAAAATGAAAAAAGGTACCAAATAGGATCTAATGTTTTGCCCAGATAGTAAGAGAGAAGGTAGAGGCAAGGGAAAACAAGATGTGTATCTCACTGGAATACTTACATATGAACTGTGCTAAACAAGCAGTGTTTCAAGTCAGGATCTGCGAGGCAAGTCTATTGCAGGAGGGAGTGAACCCAAGGAGAAAGCGAGTGCACCGACACACCTCAGGAGCACCCTCCAAACGTAATAGGCAAAGGTGAAAAAATTCATATGTGTCTGTAGAGTAAAGGATATTAGACCAATATGTGTGAATAGTACCAGTACATACAGTATTCATGAACTATAAACCAACACCCATTATTGCCTAAAAAAGTGAAAAGCCTAGTAGATACAAAGTGAAGGGAATCAAGGGCAGTTAGTAATACGAGGAGACTAAAGCAGTGTGGTGATGAGTTGATTTGGGTGTCATCATTTTAGAGATGGTATAGTATAAGGCCGCGTACACACAACCGAGGAACTCGACGGGCGAAACACATCATTTTTCCTTGGCGAAAAGTGTACACATGACCGTTTTTTTCGGCAGAATACGTCTCCCATCTTGATGGATTCTGCCGAGAAAATCGGTCGTGTGTACGCGGCCTAATTGTTTTATCTCTGCGCCCCCCTCACCCCAAAGCACCTTGCCCCATGTTGATGGGGACAAGGGCCTCTTCCCGACAACCCTTGCCCGGTGGTTGTTGGGGTCTGTGGGCGGGGGGGCTTATCGGAATCTGGAAGCCCCCGTAATCTTTGGTGATATATACAGTGTTAAAAAAGACGCAAAACGCAAATGGTGGCAAAATCACTGTAAAAGCACGTGTCCAAAAAGCATTGCAGAAATGCTCAAAAGCAAAATGCATAGATGTGAATCGAGCCTAAAGCCTCGTACGCACGACCAGTTTTTCTGGCAGGAAAACTGCCAGGAGAGCATTTGGCCAGGAATCCCGGCCGTGTGTATGCTCCCTAGCAGTTTTCCGTCAGAGAACGCGCTCTCTATTTTCTCGTTGAGTTTCCCGGCAGAGCTTTTTCTGACGAGAAAACCGGTCATCTGTATGCTTAGCTGTCCCAGGTAAACCTGCGCATGCTCGATAAGAGTTTGACGCATGTGCGGTAGCATACAAGTTTAGCGTGTGGTGTAGCAAGATGGTGGCGACGGCATCGATTGTGACGAGCGCCGGCTCGTCGTAGTTGACTACGTCACCGCGTTCTTACCATTTAAAAGAACGGCGGTTCTTTTGAATGGCCGTCTGTATGCATGGCTTTGCAAGACAAGCTTGCCAGGAATCCCATCAGGAAATGGGACATTTTTTTCCCGACGGGATACCCGGCTGTGTGTACAGGGTCTAGGTTTATTTTCATGCCCAATCTATGAACTTCTCATCTAACCATCACTTGTTATATTTGTTTTTGGACCTGGACCATTTCTTCTCTGGTGCCAAAATGTGCCAAAATGTACTGAGAATCTTTGTTGCTTGCTTTTTCCACTGATGGAGAGAATATATCATTTTTATTTGAAATCTCAATCTTTTGAGCTTGATACCCATTGTGATTTTATCTATCCCTAAATTATTACAGTTGCCACAAGCTGTTAAGGAGGCTAAAAACACAGCCATGTTCTTTGGTGTGTATTAGAGGTATCCTTCCATGTTGTCTTACATCCATATAAATGACACTTATTTATCTAACCCACCAACACTGGGATCTATACAATTTACTTGGATCTTATAACTAGATTAACCACTTATGTACAGGGCACCTATACCTCCTTCCTGCCCAGGCCAATCTTCCGCTTTTATGCCCCTTTAACACTTGTGCGACTTCAAAGTCACGCGATGCGGCCGCGATTTTAATAAATGCCTGTGTAAGTGGCATCAAAATCGGACCAAAGTAGTGCAGGAACTACTTTGAAGTATAGGCACGACTTAAAGTCGTCCCAGTATGAATGGTAGTTTATTGAAAATAATGAACAATGACTTGTCATACGATTTTTCAGTCCAAAATCGTGGGACAAGTCGTATAAGTGTGAAAGGGGACTTAGAGCTCTCATATTTTGAATGACAATTGTGCGGTCATGCAACACTGTACCTATATGACATTTTTATATTTTTTTTCACACAAATAGAGCTTACCTTTGGTGACTTTTAATCACCACAGGGTTTTTTTATTTTTTGCTAAACAAACTAAAAAAAAAAAAAACATTTTGAAAAAACAAAACAAAAAACTATTTTCATATTTTGTTATAAAATGTTGCAAACAGGTAAATTTCCCCTTCACTGGTGGGCACTGATAGGCTGCACTGATGGGCACTGATGAGGAGGCACTGATGGTCACTGATGAGGTGGCACTGATGAGCACTGATAGGTGGAACAGATAGGAACTGGTAGGCAGCACTGATGAGTGACACTGATGATGAGGCAGTCCATTTATTAGTCCATTTATTAGTGGATCCAGTCCAAGCATTAAAATATGCTATCGGGGCCATAATGTAGCTGAATCTGGGAAACATCTGGGAAACAGCCGCACGCTTCCTCCGTATTTGCTTATCCCCTCGGAAGGTTATTGGTGTCGCAGACGTGTGACGTCACCCCATACGGAGGAAGCGTGCGGCTGTTTCCCAGATTCAGCTACATTATGGCCTCGATTAGCGCTGTTTGCACCTGAAGATTTTTTCATCCCTCTCCATGGGGAGCCATCAGCGGTGTGTGTAACTCGGGAAGCACGGCCTTGTTGGAGGATCCTTTATCCATCTCCCCACCACCGCCCATATACCGCCAGCCCCAAAGGTACTGTGTATGTTTTTCTCATCTGAGCAACTGCTCTCTGAATTCTGGAGACCCTAACCCTTTGTGCTCAATGGTAGCTATTTGCGGACTGTATATTGTACATTTTATTTACTCCACATGCACCTTATGTTTTAGCATGGACCATTTATTCTAAATATTTTAATGCTTGGACTGGATCCACTAATAAATTGACTTTTTAGTTCAACCTTTGGCTAATAGTGAATTTCTAAAAACCATGAGAATGTTCTGAAAGAGGGGCAGGGCTGGGAGCTCATGTGAGGAGCCCTGACCAATCCCCAATTGGAATTGGCAGGGGGCAGGCCTCCTACATAAGCTCAGGTCCAGCTCACTAGAGGGGAGTTGTCAACTGGGAGAAGTGAAGAACGGAGTGTTAGACTGCAAGCAGAAGGCCCATCACCATCTGGGAGGGAGCCTCATCCTTACATGGTCATGGAAGAGGTGTCCTGCAACAGAGGGGCTGGAGAAGCAGTCGTTAAGCATGTCCGGTTAAGTTCTTCACCATGAAACCAGGACATGAGAAGTTTGGTGAGTGAGGCACAGTGGATATCTGGAAGAGGCATGCAAGGGGAGCTGGGTGCAAGGCCAGAGGAGAGACTGTGGGCATTTGTGTCAAATCGATGTGGCACAGGATTTGCAAGTCGGTCTAGGGGTATTGCAGGTGTCTGGTCTATTAACAAGTCAGCCAGTTCAGACAGCACCTTGGACCATTCAGAGTGATCCCAGGTGTAAATGTGAAGATGATGGGGCGGAGAAACTAGCATTGCACAGTGAAGTATTGTGCAGAAGGAGAAGAGTGCAGAGAGCAATAGTCTCCAAATAAACAAAACATAGCAAAATGACTGTTCATTGTCTCTGAGAGCGATATATGGAGGTCTGGAAGCAGGGTGATATGGTGGATGTTAGTAACTAGTAGCAACCATCCGCTACATACGTTAATAAGAAATGTAACAGTAGAAACTTTACTCAGTCTGATTGGACAGTTAAAGTGGGTAGGAAGTTTAATGGGTGAACCATTAGTAAATTATATGTGCATTGCATGCATAAACCATAGGACATAGAGGCACATTTATCAAAGTCGCAGAATCCTTTCTCTTCAACTATAATCCATTTTGTATGTAAAATGCACCATTTTCACACCCAGTAAAAACGATTAGCATTACTGATCATTAAAAGCAGAGTACAGCTGCATTGTGATTAGCATTCTAGCACTAATAGAGTGTTAATTACCAAACTGATCAGTTTCCAGTAAAAAAAAAGGGAGGAATCAATAGCAAAGAGTGGGAGAAGGAAGTCTGTGTTCCCTGGTTTCACACTGCCGCTAAGTAGAAGAGGAGACCTGGAAGGTAACAAAGAAGAGAGGAAATTATGTTTCAGGTTAAAATAAAAGCAATACACCTTTTTAAAACAAGTGAGTGTTTTATTGTGATTTTACTACAAGTCACCAAGACCTTCTATACCTGTACCAGTGGCGGCTGGTGCTCAAAATTTTTGGGGGCGCGCAAACGAAAAAAAAAATATTGCAGCCTCACTGTGCCCATCACATGCAGCCACTGTGCCATGCCACCAAATGCATCCACTGTGCCACCAAATGCAGCTACTGTGCCATGCCACCAAATGCAGCCACTGTGCCACCAAATGCAGCCACTGTGCCATGCCACCAAATGCAGCCACTGTGCCATCAATTGTCACCACTGTGCCATGCCATCAAACACAGAAACTGTGCCATCAATGGTCACCACTGTGCCATGCCACCAAATGCAGCCACTGTGCCATCAATTGTCACCACTGTGCCATGCCATCATACACAGCAACTGTGCCATCAATTGTCACCACTGTGCCATGCCATCATATGCAGTCACTGTGCCATCAATTGTCACCACTGTGCCATGCCATCAAACGCCACCACTGTGCCATCAATTGTCACCACTGTGCCATGCCATCAAACGCAAACCACTCTGCCATCAATTGTGACCAATGTGCCATGCCATCAAACGCAGCTACTGTGCCCATCAATTGTCACCAATGTGCCATGCCATCAAACGCAGCTACTGTGCCCATCAATTGTCACCAATGTGCCATGCCATCATATGCAGTCACTGTGCCATCAATTGTCACCACTGTGCCATGCCATCATATGCAGTCACTGTGCCATCAATTGTCACCACTGTGCCATGCCATCAAATGCAGTCACTGTGCCATCAATTGTCACCACTGTGCCATGCCATCAAACGCCACCACTGTGCCATCAATTGTCACCACTGTGCCATGCCATCATATGCAGTCACTGTGCCATCAATTGTCACCACTGTGCCATGCCATCATATTCAGTCACTGTGCCATCAATTGTCACCAATGTGCCATGCCATCAAACGCAGCTACTGTGCCCATCAATTGTCACCAATGTGCCATGCCATCATATGCAGTCACTGTGCCATCAATTGTCACCACTGTGCTATGCCATCATATGCAGTCACTGTGCCATCAATTGTCACCACTGTGCCATGCCATCAAACGCCACCACTGTGCCATCAAATGTCACCAATGTGCCATGCCATCAAACGCAGCTACTGTGCCCATCAATTGGCACCACTGTGCCATGCCATCAAATGCAGTCACTGTGCAATCAATTGTCACCACTGTGCCATGCCATCAAACGCAGTCACTGTGCCATCAATTGTCACCTCTGTGCCATGCCATCAAATGCAGTCACTGTGCCATCAATTGTCACCACTGTGCCATGCCATCATATTCAGTCACTGTGCTATCATATCAATTGTCACCACTGTGCCCCATGCCACTGTGCTCATTGTTGCCTCTGTGCCCCATGATGCCACTGTGCCCCATGCCACTGTGCCCCATGCTGCCACTGTGCCCCATGCTGCCACTGTGCCCCATGCTGCCCCTTTCCCTGTAAAAAAATCACTTACCTGACGCTTCCATGTCCTCCCTCGATGTCTTCTGCCGCCGTGGAGAAGCTTCAGCCAATCAGGTTCCTGAAAACCAGAATCCGGGAACCTGATTGGCTGAAACAGCTGTCAGTCTAATGCAAGGACCGCAGATTGCCTGCGCTCCGAGCATAGACTTCTGAGAGCCGGAGGGCGGCACTGGAAAAGCCTATCAGAGCCGCTGGCTTTGATAGGCAGTTCCCCTCAGCCAACCAGCTGCCTCTATTCGGGTAACCGGCGTCCCATGTCCGGTTATACGAATAGACCAGGCAGCTGGCAACAGTAACTCACGTTCAATGCATAGCATTGAACGTGTGTTACTTGCGAGAGGGGGTGGCGCTGCAGCGCCCTCTATAGACGGCCGCCAGAACTTCGGCTAAAATGTCAAAATGACATTTTAGCCGAATAAAAGTTCTTAAAGGGCCCGTTTTTTTTTTTATTTTTTTTTATTTTTTTGTGACTGCGGGAGGGGGGGCGGCGCCCGTGCGCCCATATGGGCGGGCCGCCACTGACCTGTACTATCTGCACATAATAATGCAGGCACCACTTCTTGGCAGTAGTTGGGACAAAGAGACTGGCACCCATCAATGCTTGGTTCTGCTACTTTGGAAGGGGTACCTAATTTGTTAAGAACCCCATTTAGGGCACCCGCAATACTAAAAATCAGAAAGACTTGAAAGGGCATGCTTTCTAAAGGGAAAAAAAGAGAGAAATCGTGTATTAAATAATACACTGTACAATCCAATTGTATAATCTCTGTACAATCTCCTTTAGATTTACCAAAACAATATAATAGGAGGACACACCTATCTAATCACTCTGTATGCAATCAGACAGGCCCTTGCACTACATAGTTGCTGGTAGTTATAAAGGAGATTACAAAAGCAGATTGTATTGTGTATGTCACGCTTTACAAACATCCAGGGACACACTTCTCCTGTTTTCAGAGCTACAGCTCTACTCCACATAGGCTGTTATGTAGTCGCTCAGCTTCTGTACACTCTGCTAGTTGAACAATCATTGCAGGAAGAAAGTACAAGGCAATAGATGGCTGTGTATTTAGAGAAAACAGTGCTCACAGACAATGTCTGCATTGGAGAAGCATGAAACTGCAGAGGTGTGCGGGAGCAATCTCCTGGAGTGGGGGTGCAGGTGCAGGGTATCTTTTAATACATTCACTTCCTTAGTTCACTAACAGTTTGTTCCATACCAAATACCAAATACCAGGACGAATAGCAGGAAGTCAAGGAGGAGGTTTTAATAGAAAACACTGGAGGCTGAGGTACTGCCTATCTTAGAATATAAATAAAGCTTTTTCTTTTCTGCAACATTAACACATTTAGGTACAGTAATGGTATATTGGTGCATAGGGAAGCTTGAATTATAATACATATAATACATCAGTCTGATTCAATGAAGATTGCTACGTCTTATAGCAGAACTATAGATTTTAATACATCAACTAATCCAGGTATATAATCTAAACATTAAATAAAAGTTGTTTTATTCCTGAATTTGTATTGATACACTCTAACCCAATCAGACTGCTGTAAAGCACTTTTTTAAAGCTAATATGCTATAGGGAAGAGAAAGCAGAAGGGTGACCTAATCAGCAAGCAGCTGTTCTTTCATTGCCCAATTATCAGACTGGGCTGTTTTCAACAGTGTTCTTAAAGTGTATTTTACCCCAACATTTATTATTCATGATATGTTTCTGTTGTACCATGTACTGTACTTGTATGAAAAAGTATCATGTTCCCTTTGCATTATTTCCTTTGTGTGAAATTCCTGGTGATGCTGCCAGTTCCCCTACTTTCCTCATTTAAACTGACCATGCTAGGCATGAAAGCACATCCTTCCCAGAATGGTCAGTTTTCTTTTGTGCATTCTATCTGTGAGCACAGCCTGCAGTGGTCAGACTTGTGCGTACACACCCTCCTTCACAGCTCTTCACTGGGAATATCAGTGTACTACTGTTTCTTTGTCTCCTGCTGAAACACCCCCAGCGATCTCCACCCAACCTTATGCAGCTGAAAACAGAGGCCATGTGATCGCGTATAAAAAAAAAAAAAAAGGAAAAAAATAATGTATGTATAATTTTTATACAGCACTGTGCAAAAGTTTAGGCAGGTATGAAGACATGCTGTAAAGTATGAATGCTTTCAAAAATATAGATTTTACAAATTGCAAAGTGAACAAACAGAAGAAATCCAAATCAAATCAATATTTGGTGTGATTACCGTTTGGCTTCAAATCAGCATCAATTCTTAGGCCCCGTACACACGGCCGAGAACCTCGACGGGCGGAACACATCGTTCCGCCCGTCGAGGTTCTCGGCCGGCCGTCAGATTCGGCGACCAGCCTGTCGGGAAAGGCGACCAGCCATTCATCCCGACGGGCCGTCGAGCAAATAGAGAACCTGCTCTCTATTTGCTCGACGGTTTTCCCGACGGGCTGGGCTCGGCGAGAGCGTACACACGGCCGAGGTTCTCGGCAGAATGAGGATCCCAGCGAGGTTCTCGCTGGTTTCTGCCAAGAACCTCGGCCGTGTGTACGGGGCTTCACACTTGCACACTTTATACAGTTACACAAAGTCGGGCAACGTTGAGGGCCGTAAATGCAGTGGTCAGCCAAGGAAACTTAATGCAGCAGATGAAAGACACATAATGCTTACTTCCCTTAAATTGATGAAGAAATTCGATTTTTAAATGTTTTAATTGGGTAAGCTTTATAGTGCAAAAAGTAAAAGGTGATCAAATACCACCAAAACACATTTTATTTGGATACAGTGTCGCACGACCACATATTTATCAGTTACAATAACGCAGTGCCGTATCACAAAAAATGTCCTGGTCAGGAAGGGGGTAGAAGCTTCTGGAGCTGAAGTGGCTAGGTAAGTTACACATGTCATGTTATGCCTGTAAAGACACAGATAGCAAGGATAACTTGCCTCAAATTTGTGGCAGTGTTGAATTTTAAGTCTGTTAAATGCACCTTTTCACTGCAAGATGTATACTTGCAGAGCACATGTTCTAGTTGACACTTTTCCAATTTGTAGCAAATTTGCGTGGCAAGTCTGTAGCAAGAACAAAGTTGCAGTGGTGAGTCTACAGCGATCGCTCTGCAGGTCTACAGCATGAAAATTCAGCCACAGTGACCCCTGCTGTGGGATGACTATTGCACAACATAACTGAACCGAAACTTACAGCAGATTTGCAGAATCTTTGCAAAGATCTGGAGTCATGCAATGTGGATTTGCTGCAATTGTGCAACAAAGTTGTGAAGTCTAGCAATACCGCGCTTCCCCGAAAATAAGCCCGGGTCTTATATTAATTTTGGCAACAAAGGACACAGAAGGGCTTATTTCCGGGGTAGGTCTTATCATGTAATGTGCTGTCTTCTCTCCCCCTCCCTCTCCTTGCCTGACAGGAAAACCCAATGTGAACTGAGTTAAAATGCTTGTAAAATCCTATAATTATATATAATATTACAGTATTATATAATGTACAATGTGTGTGTTTCTGTAATATAATTGTGCCAAACATCTTCGTTATAGTGCCACTCTGCGCTTCTGTAAACCCGCTGTAGCTCTCTTCCTTTCAATTATATTACAGAAACACACACATTGGGGTTGATTTTCTAAAGACAAATCCACTTTGCACTACAAGTGCTCTTGAATGTGCACTTGGAAGTGCAGTCGCTCTAGATCCGAGGGGGACATGCATGGAAAATCAAAAACAGCATTTTAGCTTGCACATGACTGGATGAGCTTCCCCCTCATTTCAGATCTTCCCCTTAGATTTACAGTGCAGTTGTAGTGCAAAGTAGACATGTGCACGCTGAAATATTTTGTTTCGGAATTTAGTTTTCGTCCAAATTTTTTTTATTTCGTTACTCCCAAAATTTGTTTTTATTTATTTAGTTTCGTTAAAAATTCCGTTCCGAATTAGTTAAGGTCGAATTAATTAAGGTCAAGATTATTCTACATAGAGAGGAAAGATTTGACATAGAGAGAAAAGATTCAACATTATAGAGACAGTGTTGGGGTAGACCATTCGACAAAGCAGCGAAAAACATACAAACGCCGAATCTGTCATTGAAGGCTTATGGTGTCTGTCAAATATTCTAAGAAGATTCGAAGGAGCAGCTAAATTGTATGTCGAATCGTACATTTCTGGTCGAATATTCCGCCTACAAGCTATAGTAGAATTCTAATGTTTTATGACTAGTAATAATTATATTTATAAATTATTATTATTACTAGTCAACCAGCATTCGAATTCTTCTATAGCCTATGGGCCAAGCATTTGACCGGAAATGTACGATTGCAGCGTCGTACAGTTTAGCTGCTTGTCCAATCTTCTTAGAACTTTCCACAGACACAATAAGCCTTTAATGACAGATTCAACGTTTGTATGTTTTTCTCTGCTTCTTTGAATCTTCGTCGTTCATGTCGAATGGTCTACCCCAACACTGTCTCTATAATGTCGAATCTTTTCTCTCTATGTTGAATCTTTCCTCGCTATGTAGAAATATTTTGGACTAATAGAGTTAAGGTTAGGCACAATTGACCACAGGTTTGATAGACACAGATTGCTATTGTCAGCGTCATGTCGAATCTCCTATCTATATCAAACTGTTGTAGCAACAAAAACAAAAGTAAAGCATTTTTTTATGTCGGATCTTTCGGATTTCCGATTCTGCGCGTTCGTTTGTTAAAACGATAACGAAAATACCCAAAATTCGGACGAAAATGCATTCGGATGAAAACAAATGCACATGTCTAGTGCAAAATGGATTTGCCTTTAGTAAATCAACCCCATTGTACATTATATACTACTGTAATAGAGTGGACTATAGGATGTTACAAGCATTTTAAACTAGGGCTTATTTTCGGGGTAGGGCTTATATTGAAGCCCTCCTGGAAAATACTGCTAGATCTTATTTTCGGGGAAGCACAGTAGCTTAGCAAGTCATTTTCAAACTTGCAGCACAATTGCTTGCTATCTGGGGAGCTGAAATCCAATTAATGAAAGAGGTGGTCCAGGGACAGTCAGGCTTGGGAGGAAAAAAACTGTGTCGCTGGACATCCTTCATCCAGGAAATAAGGCTTTTTCTATCTGACCTGTTGCAGCTTCTAATGCACACTGTAAGAAGGTAAGGGCAGAGTTTAACTTTACCATCCTAATATATCCAGATACGACAACAGAGGGTCATGATAACATTTTCAGACCAACAGTTTTGTCAGGAAAGAATTGAGACGTGACCGTGTGAAACCACCTTTAATTGTAATAGAAGCACAGTTTATGTACCACAGTCATCTGCACCTCACACATGCAGGATATGAATCATGCGTATCAATTATTTCAGACACTTTACGTAGAAATATATTATTCAAGCTGTGCAAGCATCTAAATGACCGTTTTAATTAAACTTATATTTATTCATATTTCAAAATCTGCCCAGACGCCCATGGCAGTATTTTAGTAAGAATCAGCACCTACATAGGTAACTTAGAAAAGAGTTAATCAGATTCTATGCAGAAGTGGACAAAAATCTAGATAGCTATTGACAAGCGGTTACTAACTGACAGACTGACAGACAGAAGTATTGATGATTCTGTGGATTGCTGACTGGTGTGGTTGAGAAAGCTGACAGCTGACATGGTAGGAATAGGAGGTGGGGGCAGGAGCGCTGCGGAAGGGAGAGAGGGAGTTACAGAGAACCCCCCACGGTGACATATTCCTAATGTGAAAATCAAAGTCAAATATTTGTTGAAGAAAAACTAACAGTGTGTACCTCTCCGCCATCCATCTGCTATATAACCAATTTCTCTTCTCTCTTATTTATTTCATGGATTTCATCTTCTCGTTTCTTTTTCCTTCTATAATTTCTTTCGTTGCTTTAGTATTTTCTTTAACCTCCGTTTTTTTTTTTTTGCTCAATCACATATTTTGTTATTTTCTTTGTTCAGTTTTCTTTCCATCATTGCTTCTGCCTTTCACTTGTTTTTTTTTTTTTTTAAGATTTGCCTTTTCATTGGTTTGCTCCCGCAGCCTGGAATGGGAATTTAATCTCCAATAAATAGTCAGACCATTATAGTATCATAATCAGAGATGAGCCCCCCCACGAGCCATATTCTGGCTGTGTGCAAGACGACTTAACCCTTCTTTCCTGTTACGCTGGGAGAGCTAGAAAGGAAAACGGCATATTATAATTAAAGGGATAGAAAATATTATGCAAGGGTAATACAAATACAAAACAGAATGTAGTATGCACCACACTAAATGGTCAGTGCACCCAAAACCGATCTTTCCATTTTTGGGAGATGTTGGAGAGTTTAACTTTTATATCCTGGGTAGAATCTTATCACTTGAGTTCCCAGGTGTGCACACCTGCTGTGACCATTTTAGAAGGTCTCACTCAGCCTGCTGGAAATTTTATTTATTTTATACTACAAAAAATGCAACAGAAGTTGCTGAAAAATGAAATGATGGATAGGAACATCCTAAACTTACAGGTGGACAGAAAAAAAGAGTTGGAAGTTATGGCAGTGAGATGGCATAGTTTTATAGCTAAAGCCTGGTACTCACGATCAGATTTTCCGCGGACACAGCATAGGACTTTTGTCCGAAGGGCATTGGCCACAAACTTGTCTTGCATACAAACGGCAAAGAATTGTCGGCCAACAAGCACGTAACTACGTGGTTTTTCAGCTTTTTAGCGTCACCCTTTGGGCAACATCTGCTAATGTTGTGTTATAGTGAGCATTGCTTCCAAGCATGCGGCTTGGTACTTTGGACTTTTGTCCAACGGATTTGAGTACACTAAGGATGAGCTCAGACGTGTTCGCACACCCCATGTGCAGAGCCCGACAGGAAGTCAGCACTGCGTTAATCACAGGCAGTGAAACATTGTCCCGATGATGACTTCCTGGCGGGCTCTGCACATGGGGTGTGTGAAAACGCCGGAGCTCATCCTTAGTGTACACAGGCTAGGAAGATCCGACAACACACAATTGTTGGTGGAAAATTTTAAAGCATGCTTTCCAACATTTGTCCGTGGAAAATCCGACAACAATTGCCTGATTGAGCATACAAATGGTCAGATTTTCTGCCGACAGCCTGTCATCCCACAATTCCTGTTGGAAAATCAGATTGTGTGTTTGAGGCTTAAGAATCCCAACCATGGCACTACACTACCTGCCTGGAGTTTGCCTGTTCTCCCTGTGCCGGCGTGGGTACACTGGTTTTCTCACTAGAGATGGTCTTGGGTACACTGTTTTCCTCACTAGAGATGGTCTTGGGTACACTGGTTTCCTCCCTAGAGATGGTCTTGGGTACACTGGTTTTCTCACTAGAGATGGTCTTGGGTACACTGGTTTCCTCACTAAAGATGGTCTTGGGTACACTGGTTTCCTCACTAAAGATGGTCTTGGGTACACTGGTTTCCTCACTAAAGATGGTCTTGGGTACACTGGTTTCCTTACTAGAGATAGTCTTGGGCGTGTTCTGATCGAGCCCAACAGGAAGCCGCCACTGCACACAGCTATTTATAGGCAGCATTTGTATGTGCAGTTGTCGATCGGGAAATGCCTCACTGCCTATGATTGGTGGTGTGCAGTGCCCGAGCCCATCAATATTCCTCACACACTCCAAAGACATGCTGGTAGGTTAATTGGCTTCTGTCTAAATTGGTCCTAGTATATATGTGTATGAATGTGAGTTAGCGACCTTAGATTGTAAGCTCCTCAAGGGCAGGGACTGAGGTGTGCAATATATACATAAAGCGTTGAGTAAATTGATGGCGTTATATAAGTACCTGTAATAAATAAAATAAATAAATTCAAAGACTGGCTCAACCCATCAGACTTTGTCTTTATGAAATATAGAAAAAAAAACATCTTGTGACAGGCCCATGCACTAAGGCGGCGTACACACGATCGGTCAAAACCGATGAAAACGGACTGAAGGACCATTTCATCGGTTCAAACAGATCGCTTGTGGGCCCCATCGGTCAGTTATCCTTCGGTCAAAGAAAAGAGAACTTGCTTTAAAATTTGACCGATGGACACCTGACCAATGGGTCAAAACCGATCGTTAGTATGCAAAAGCATCGGTTGAAAGGCTGCGCATGCTCAGAATCAAGTCGACGCATGCTTGGAAGCATTGAACTTTGTTTTTTTCAGCACGTCGTTGTGTTAAAACACGTAAACGTCACTGCGTTCTAACACAATCGTTTTTTTAACCGATGGTGTGTAGACACATCAGACCATCAGTCAGCTTCATCGGTTAACTGATGAAAACGGTCCTTGAAAACGGACTGATCGTGTGTACGCTGCCTTACACTTCTAAAAGGGACAAAGCTGCTAGCCTTATGTTCTGCTATGTCAAACATAAAAAATGTGCTATGTAAGAGGCAGTTCTCAATCTTACCCACTTTGTCAATGTACAAATATTAACATTAATATATGATTATTGAACATTTCCAAATCATAAAGTGAATGCCACCAAAAAATATAGTATGCTTATAGTGCATAAATAAAGTCCATGTGAATTAAAAACCAACAGAGTCGAATCACTGTGTGTAAAAAAATTCCAAAACACCACAAAGAGTCCAATATTAGGAATGGAACTTCTAATTCCCCATGCTCCACTATTCAATGCATTAACACTAGGGTTGTCCCGATACCACTTTTTTAGGACCGGAGTACAAGTACCGATACTTTTTTTCAAGTAGTCACCGAATACCGATACTTTTTTTAAACGTGTCCCCATATGCAGCCATGTCCCCCTACATATTGCTGCCATGTCCCCCCACATATTGCTGCCATGTCCCCCCACATATTGCTGCCATGTCCCCCACATATTGCTGCCATGTTCCCCACATATTGCTGCCATGTCCCCCCACATATTGGTGCCATGTCCCCCCACATATTGCTGCCATGTCCCCCACATATTGCTGCCATGTCCCCCCACATATTGCTGCCATGTCCCCCCACATATTGCTGCCATGTCCCCTCAAATATTGCTGCCATGTCCCCCCACATATTGCTGCCATGTCCCCTACATATTGCTGCCATGTCCCCCCACATATGCAGCCATGATGTTCCCCTACCTGATGATGATGATGCCGCCATATATACAAAGCTGCCGCCGCAAGGGCGATTGTTCTTTACACAGGGCGGGCCATAGGGAAAACAGCTATTGAAAAACGAAAGCTGCATGTAATGTTCGCGGCGGAGGCTTTGTATATACGGCGGCGGGATCGGCGGGGGCGACGGCGGCGATGGCGGGGGCGACGGCAGTGGCGGGGGGGGGGCGCGAAGTATTCTCTTTGGGTATCGGGGGTATTTGCGGGAGTACAAGTACTCCCGCAAATACTCGGAATCGGTCCCGATACCGATACTGGTATCGGTATCGGGACAACCCTAATTAACACCATACTCTTCCACTGTTCACCCAAATGAATGAATGCTTACAAAAACTCCATGACTCTCTGGAATCAAGTGATCATGGTAAGCATGTGTATGTAAACCAGCTCACTCCACTCCTCTCCATCATTCAGACACTCAGTCAGTTCTGCTCTAAGTCAGTTTCACTCCAATTTATGCCCAAGACGGGTATGCTTAAAAAACAGATGTGCCCACAAAAGTTTATTAAAAAAAGGTAAAAAAAACTCACATAAAATAAATGGGAATGGCGAATCTCAATACTCAAGCCGGCTTACAGCAAAGGTTGGTAAGAACCGCTGTACGTGATGACGTCACAGAGCTCAGGCCACGGCCCACGTGTTTCATCAACCAATGACGTTTTCAGGAGACCCAAAAGTATACGTTTTGGGTGCACTAAAAATGTAACAGGCAGCTAAATAATTACACAAAGTAGAGGGCTTATTGACCTCTTTACCTGATTTGTACATACACAATGTCATCTTTAGATCAGATGTTAGATCAGTTTATGAATGCATACTTATGCCAAAAAAAGTCTTGTTCTATAAATGACTTTCATTAAAAGACTAATAGTCTTAGGCGGCGTACACACGGCCGAGGTTCTCGCTGAAAACCAGCGAGAACCTCGCTGGAATGCACATTCCAGCGAGGACCTCGGCCGTGTGTACGGTCTCGGCGAGCTTCCCGTCGGGAAGCCCGTCGAGCAGAAATAGAGAGCACGCTCTCTATTTCCTCGACGGCCCGCCCGGAAGAATGGCTGGTTGCCATTCCCGACGGGCGGGTCGCCGATTTCGACGGCCGGCAGGGAACCTCGACGGGCGGAACGATGTGTTCTGCCCGTCGAGATTCCCTGCCGTGTGTACGCGGCCTGAGTAGAAGTACCTAAATATTTTAAAGAGAACATAGAAGAACCTACATTGGAAAGTACAGGATAGGTGCTTTGAATAGGTATAGTGGAACTTTCAACATCTTTACAAACTTCCCCAGAACTAAAGAGGCAACAGGATTTTGAGTGACTGTGTCATCTCTGAGTACATCTCTCTGAAAATAATGCTGACTATGAATAATGCCTGAATAAAAGACAATGGGGGTTGTTTATGACATTTTTAACCCGCATTAGTGTGAACCTGGGCTCAATTACCACTGTCTGCTTTGCCCCCCTCTCACTCACTGGAGTGCTGGGCTGTGGAGGGATGGGAGTGGTCAGCTCAGGCTCTTAGCGGTTCGCTGAGAGGCTGAGCCAGTCCGGGCATGTGGGGTGGATCCCGACTTTATTGTCGCTTTCTTGCCTGAGCCTGGAGCGGCTCTATGATGTCAGTTGACAGCAGGCTTCAGTCCGCTGTCTGCTAAAAATTAATCACAGCAGTGCAGAACGAACTGCACTCCTGTGATTCATAGGAGAAGTAAAGGTAAAAGAGCTCTGGCTGTACTTGTCATTTTAATTAGAATTGCATCTGCACAGAGTTTTCTCTTTAGTCCCTGTGCAAAGTCCCACAAATATTTTTTGATCCTGCCTGTAAGTCCTCCCAATTCAGCTTCCTATGAAGGTGTGGTAACAATGCTGCAGTGCTCTTGAATTCAGGGCAGAGTTGCCACGCTCATGTCGGCTGTACTTGCTTGCACTTTGGGGGGGAGGATTTTTTTACACGAGGCATGGCTATCAGCATTGACACTGCTTATTCACAGGCATGTAGCATGTTAATCAGAACCTGGTCACACCTAGTCCTGCCCACTGCTCTATGGGCAGCACTGCCTCTGATTCTTAATCTCCCACTGTAAATTGCAGTGTCACCTACATCATATAGTAACTGGTATGGTAATTGTTTAGGTTGTCATACATGAGCCTTTAGCTGTACCTTAATAAAAAAGCTACTCACCTTATAACTCAAGGTTTATGTTAGATGTGCTTGTGTAATGCCTTTGGGATTAACAGCATCAGCTGCACAATATTCACGGATATAAAAAGGAAAGTCTTTATATCTTCTTAGTCTCATAGTTAATGCTTAAGATTTCCATAAAGTTGAACCAAGCAATACTTCAGAAGAAACCATAAAAGTTAGATTTAATAAAAATGGTGTGTTGGATTAGGGACAGCTGCAAATTTTGGTTTCAGTTGAATGGTCGTCCTAACCTGGCCGGTGAAAAGGAATGAGAATATATAGTACATTATTTTTTATTTGTAACTCCAGGCAGAATCACAAATTGCCAATGAATGAAGTTATGTATTCACTAAAAGAATAATTTAATGTATTTTTAATGCACTAATGCAACTACCTAAATGAGACTTGGTACCAGGCTTCTGCAATCCTCTGCACAGTAGAACTTAGGCAATGAAATGGAAGAGAGCAGCACTAGGACCCAATTAGGTGTGCTGTACTGCACGAGTGCTGAAAGGGATATTTTGATAGGATGAGAAAGCTGAAGGATGTACTCATTAGACTGCTGCTCCTACTTCATTGACCAAAACCAGACTGCGAATGGGGCAAAGAAAAGTTAGGACTGCATAGATAGACATACAAAACCTTTAGAAGATAATGCAACTCATACATGTGTATTTAATTGTTTGTATGGCATTAAGCTTTACATCTACCCAGAGCTTTTTCTCTCAGAAAATAGGTGCAGGAACTCAATCACAACCCGTTCAGTTTTCACAAACAGTAGAAGGGTCTTAAAGGGGTATTAAATACCAGGATTGCATAACATACAGAGTGCAGAGTTCAGGGGGGTTACACACAGAGTGTATAGCTGTCACTTGTAAACGCAAAAAACGGATTTCTGTGTTTACAAGTGATTGTGGTGAGCAGCCAGAGGTGGTGGAACTGAGTTCCCCCAAGTTCCCCCTGAAAAAAAGCCTTGCATCTACCATTAAAAAAATAATAAGTAAATAAAAGAAAACAACATATATCAGCACCGGGACAAGGCCGTATGGCAGCCAAAGCAAAAATGGCAAAGTGTTCCCCACCCCCAGTTTGTCCAGTTCCCAACATGTATTTTCAATTGTGCACTCCCTTATATATGGTGTTGTGGATAACTCTGTGCTGCTAATATAAAGTGAAGCTGCTAACACAGCTGATTGAAAAAAAAGCAAATAAAAAAATGGATTGGTGTAAGTGTCTTCCGGTATCTGGGAAAATGGCGGAACGGCGTGCGTTCCTCGCCTCGATGCGTCACACCACTTGCGCTCCAAGCATCATCACGAAGCCGAAAGTCAACCGGGGAGGATGCACGCGTTCCACGAATGCATTCCTCACCTCGATGTACCTCACCGCTTACGCTCCGAGTGTCATCATGACGCCGGAAGTCAAATGAGGAGGACGCGTGTGTTCCCCACCTCTGTACAAAAAATAATGTTTGCGATCCAATGCGTCACTTGAACAGCAAGGGGCTCAATTAAGAACAGAAACTCCTCACCCCGGAGCCATACCACATCTAATGCGGTGTGGCAGGCAGGAAGCAGGCCGGTTTTGAAATAAATAAATGTATCAACAGCTAAGAAGGAAAGAGAAAATGGCCAGAATTGTAAGTGGCAATCCAAATAAAAAAAATAAGCCATAATTAGTTCTGAAGATAAATATATATCCCGTACACGATTAGCGTACAGGAAAACTAAATATACATATGGAGACTTACTTGCTCTCACCTAGGTTGATTTGTTCAAATTCGGCAGCTGTCAGCCGTGAATTGTCCTGTGGGTCATTCTGCGCTCCAGAGATGTGGTCCCATCTCTGGGCGGCAGGTGGCGCCAGAGGGGTTCAGGCAGAGCCGTATTTCCCCAGCAGCCAATTGGAGGAGCGTTTCCCTCGCTGGGCATGCTGGGGAGGGGTATATCTGTGGCAGACGCAATTTTTTGGGGTTCTTCGTGGGTTCCTGGTTCCAGGTGCGGCACCCACCTTCAGGGTGTGCGCACATCACGGGCTACGCAAAGTTCCCGACTCTGGGCCCTCATTGCTCAGGGACACTGAAGTGACTGAGGAACCTCAGTGCATTACTGGGGTTCCGCATCTCAAGAGGACAGGATTGAGAGGATATGCTCTATTGCTCTTAAGTACCGGACCTGTGTCAGAGGCCTCTACTAATCTCCTAGAGCCAAGTCGATGGCAGCGACTTGTTCCTTCTCAGCTTTCTCGGTGACACTCTGGCTGCCAGGTCTGTGTGAGAGGCCTGTCCAGGTGCACTGCACCCAAGCCTGACTCTGCGAAGTTACTCTACTTTCATCAACCTTTTCCTATCTACTTCAAGTTGATGTGTTGGTCGTGTTGGACCAGGAAAATAAAGCAGTCAGAAAACTTCAGCTACAGGTTGGACATTCGTTACTGCTCTGCTCACTGCATCCACCCCTAGACACCACACAGAGGTAACTTAAGATGCAAATACATGGCACTAAATTTAATTTAAATCAAAATAAAATAAGAATCAGAAAAGGAACAAAAGCAAAATGTATGTAAAATTAAATAAAAATGACTATGCTACGGGTGAAATGACGGACAAAACCATATAGCTGAAAATTAGGCCATGTCAATAAATGAATTGATGTCCCATTCAATGTTTAAGCCTGATGGGCAGTGTGATTGAAGTTCATATATCCAGAATGTTTCCAGACGTGAGACATCCCTAGTCTTGGCACCCCCTCTCCATGGGGGTATGAATCTGTCAATGATTACAAACTTAGTGCCAGTGGGGTCTCGATTATGATGCTGTCTGAAATGCCTAGGGACCGTATCTCCACCCCTGATGAGAGCAATATGTTCCCCGACACAAACAGAGAAGGAGCGAATCGTGCGTCCAACATATTGCATCCCACTGCTTATTGGTTACAGTAGAGGCAAATTGAGTTATTTTCCATCTCCCTAGTTCATTGTGTTGGCACACCTTGCACTTCCTGCATGGAAAGAAGACCACTAGGTCGTAAAAAAACGAGCTACGAACCGGAGAATTAATGGTATTAGGGGCTATCCGGCTTCAGTGGAGGGACACCCCCAGATGACGTGTTATGACACGAAACGCGTCGGGGTGACTCCATTGCCGCCTCATCTATATTTACTACATGTGATGTAACTTCCATTTTCATGTAAGTGCAATTGCTTATTAAAATTCAGCATATTTTACGGTATCACACTATGTTGTCTCCTCTCTTCTTTTCCATACCCTTTTATTGTTGAAAATATACCTGAGGGCAAGCTGTAAGCTATTTGGGCTAGTGCACATTCATCACCTTGGCGAATGCATGTTTATTAAAGAGCCATTGGTCGACTCCTTCTTCCTCTAAGAGATCCCTCTGGAGTCCATATTTGCCCACCTGTCTGACTCATGAAATATACTTTTCTTTGAGTCCACGATTTCTTGTAAGCCTACATCCTTATCAGTGGAGGGTCATTGCACTGCACTCAAGAAGTCACTTTTAGCAAGATTTATGCCTCACCACTTCAATGTTTGAAGTCCCATCACACTTGTGATATGTGGTGGATGTTTTGTCACACACAGTTATATATGGACAGTTTATCATTATCGGGCAGGCTCGGCAACTGTCGCGCTCACGTCCTGTACGTCCAGGACGTGACCGCGGAAGAAGCCGAGACTGGCCGAATATACCCGAGTGTACTGCGCTCAGTATATGTCGGCGCAGTATTCAAAACTCGGCGTGGGAAAGTGGGTATCGGCGTATATCGCGCACCCACGATTTTGCCCTGATTTTCAGGGCAAAAAGGTGCGCGATATACGCCGATAAATACGGTACTCTGCACTGTATAATATACACTATACTGACTGCACCGTATTATATATTCTACACTGACTGCACTGTATAATCTACACTGTATGATTATATACACTACACTGACTGCACACTCAATCCACTAACTAACCCGAATAATCTCTCTCTATTCATAAACATTATACACGGCCGTCATATATAGTGGGGGGCGTGGACTTAGCCCCTGACCCATGATTGGCCAAATGCTGCCTGCCTTTGGCCATTTATGGCTCTCACAGCACATCATGCTGTGATTAGCCAAATCCTACAGGTAAGGTGCATGCTTTGGCCAATCAGCAGCCTTCAATGCACTGCATTCTCGCAGTGTATTATGGGGTGCATTGTGGTGGGCGAACATCCCACGAGCGCCCCACAAACGAACACCAGTTCGACTTGAGCATTGGCCCCATCTCTACTCTTCAGCGTGAAACGTTTTTACTGCATATTCAGCCAACATCCCCCCACCACCTTTCCAAGGCAGGAGTCTCTTTCCCAGCTACTAAAACAGAAAATAATATTGTCACTACATCACTCCAAATGCCAGCTTGGCAAAACTACTGGATTTCCAATTCATCACACCAGCTCATGGAATCAGTCACTCCACATGAATTTATGGCCTGTTCTATGCCAGAGCAGCAGGTATCCATTATTTTGGTCAGAAGGCCAACCTTGCCCTCTGCTAGGATGTGGAACCTAATGTGTCTGTGGTGCTGGTCCATGCTGTCAGTAGGAGAGTAAATCTGACCAGAGACATGTTGTCCAGTAAGCATGTGCAGGGACACTACAAATCCTTAACTACACCCTAGGTCAATTTTTTTGGTGGCTGGGAAGAATGCAGGACAGAATACAATATTAAAGCTGAAGATGCCACTATGTGTCTTGTCTGATTGTGACAGCGCAGTCACCCATACCCATTTCTCCTCACTGCCCTCATCCCTTGACTCCATGAAACCAGCAGTCCTTCCTCAAGTGCCCAAAAGCATATGCAACATCCTTAGTATAAACTAAGCATAAAGGTGCCACACAATGTTTCCACAGCTTACCCTTGGCTGCCAAATTCCTAAGAATTGCTGCAAGGTAAATTCTGCATTACACCTAAAAATATGCAGCTTATTCTAGGTCTCTGACACTTAAAAGTGTCACAAAATTGTAGCCTAGTCTGCAGCTCCAGCAAGGGAAGGAGTCTGTGCAGCATAGCATAATTTTACACAGGCACAGCTAAAGGAGGGGTCTTTTATTGCAAATCTTTGTACAGCAAGTGTTGAGCCCACTTTCTACACAATAGGAAGGCCCACAGGATTGTGGAAGTTTCGGTCCTGACAGATTGAGATGACTTGGCGAGCTGAAACGAGTAAACTGCGAATCCCACAAAGCGCAGGGGCAAAAAGGCAAGGTGGTTCCTTGTTTTAGAGGCTATTTCTGATTGGACTGTGTGCACATTTGACTGCTAGCATACTGCTCACCGCTGCATCCGAGAGGGAGAGAGGCACAGTGACACCAGAGAGAGCTGCAGATGTTGGAGGAGCCCGCTGCCTCATAATAAGGGAAGGCTAATGGAAACACAGTCTGGTTGTTTTTCATTCAGTATACAGAGGGAGATGAACTGCTAACATAAGAAATTGGTGAGAGGCTGCTGCCCAAATTCACATTGCACTTTGATAAAAGAGGGACTGTGTTGTCTTCGAGTATCACAGAGCCAGTGACATTATCAGTGCTTAAAGGGACCAAAGCCACTGTTATCATCAGTTCTTAAAGGTACATTATCCTGAGTACTCCGACATAACAGTTGGGCCCCAACAAGTGGCCAGCAGAAGACAGTATATTAGCATAATTCTCCCTAGTTAGGATTGCCCCAGTATAGAGTTTAGGAGAAGTTGCTCTCGACACCCATTAAATAGTATACAGAATATTTTCTACTATTCACCTATTTGCATTATATTCCTTGCTGTAGTTTCACTGTTTGCTCTCTCGTTGTTGTTTCATATCTCTTTTACTACTGGAGTATAGCATACACATCTGCAATAAATATTACCCAGCCAGGTGTCCATGTGAATGCCCCCCTTTATTTATGCGAAATAATAAAAGCTCATAACCCCAATCGCGCTTTGCGATCCACTAATCAGAACCTGCTCCAGGTTCCGAAAGCCAACTTCAAGTCCAAAGGAGAAAGAAGATTCGCGATCCAAGGTCCTAGACTATGGAACGCTTTACCAACCAGCATTCGGTTGGAGGAGAACCACTTAGCATTCAGGAAAAAGGTCAAGACTTTTCTCTTTTGATATCAAAGGAGACAGGAACAACAAGCGCCCAGAGGCGATTCAGTTCGCATGTGCCGCGCTATATAAGTTTTTCATTCATTCATTCAGGTGCTGTTTGTAAAATCGTGGGCACAGGAGCAGGGACCCAATACATTAATCGGCAACTTTAGGGGTGAGTGCTTGACCCAAGCTGCAGAATTTCTCATTTTTGCTGCAGGGTTATTCCTGCATTGTCCCTCGAAATGCGCAGCCAATTCTGGTGCTTCGCCACTCAGAAAAACTTGTTGTTAATGTATCTCAGGTAATAAACTTTCATTTCTGTTTCAAGACCGAATCTGCTTTGTTTCTCCTTTTTAAATTGTGGCTTATTCAACTGCTAACAATGTCCAAATATTGTGGCTATTGACAGATAATATTTTGAATGTGTATAGTGTGAATGAATACTGTGCTAAGTAAAAACAAAATTACAACAGCTGCAACATACCATGTGATTTAAAAACTAAGTGCATTAATAAATAAAACGGGAGTTTAATTCACACTCACAATCTGCCTCTTTTCTAGTAAGGACATATGTTTTTTTGTAAATATGTTAATTAAATAACACTATTCAGTTTTTTTTCTATGTTCCATATAGAATACGTGGTGTTTTTGTTCGTCCACGTTTTCTGATTGGTCTCTTTTATTGGAAGTGCTATAGGATCCAAATCGAGGCTTGGCATCCCAGCTTCCTATATCTAAATGACGGTGCGGCGTGGTCTCTGTGCCCCAGATTACGGCAGGTATGATGAAACACGCAGGCCAGAGCCAGCTGTGATGTCACCACGTCAATATCGGAAGCATTTGGGAAGCAATCTTTTTATCTATCCGTGGAATTTTACTGTGACAAGTGCTTTTATCTAAAGATCTTGTGAGTGTATTTTTTACTTTGAATAAATGGAGTTATACAGAGATACACTATGAGGGGTATCTCTCTTTAACAGTCATTGGGGTACACCGCAATACTACCTAGGATGGACTATTTCCATTGAGAATCAGAGGATACAGTTAAACCATATGCGTATATTGACCTATCTGTAGTGGATGGTCAATTCTGCCTTGTGTTGATCACTGGGTGGAAGTCTGGACACAGCACAACTTTATGGATACATTTATGTTGCATTGGTGATCTTTCACTTCAAATGCATTCAGTTTGGATCACTTGGATCAACGTGGAGTGTTTTTCTTTGTCTTTTTTCATTTCATTCTTTTTTATTTTATTTAATATTAAGGAGACTTTAATATTAAGCCGCGTACACACGATCGGTTCAAACCGATGAAAACGAACTGAAGTTAGTTTTCATCGGTGCAAACCAATCGTTTGTAGGCCCCATCGGTCCGTTATCCTTCGGTCCAGATGGCTTGCTTTAAAATTGAACCGATGGACGGCTAACCGATAGGTCAAAACCGATCGTTAGTACGCACGAGCATGGGTTAAAAATCCACGCATTCTCAGAATCAAGTCAACGCATGCTTGGAACGATTGGAAGCATTCGTTTTTTTCATCACGTCGTTGTGTTTTACGTCACCGCATTCTGACACGATTGGTTCATGAACCGTTGGTGTGTAGGCACATCAGTCCATCAGTCAGCTTCATCGGTGAACTGATGAAAACGGTCCGTCGGACCGTTCTCATCGGATGGACCGATCGTGTGTACAGGGCTTTAGAGTTTAGGAACGCAACACTTTTTATTAATTGACATGTAAAAAAGCCCCCATAGGGGTTGCTGAACGTAGTGGTCACCCTGCCCAGCCTGACATTCATCTCTCAGACACTCAAAGACATAGAACAGTCCATTCGTTTTTTTAAGAGGGAATTGAACTTGGATGGAAAATAGGGAATTATGGGATGCCCAGGAATATTCAATGCAACTTGCTTGTGACTTCTTTACACACTCCAGTCTTCTCTACAGCACAAACTCTTGCTTAAGACCTCTTATCCTTTACTCCTCCAGAACTTCTCTTGCTGCAGTCTGTTACTCCTCCAGACTAGCTAGCACTGTATGGTTTACCGGACACTACTTCAGCTATACCTAATTGAACAGCCTTTTGCAGGCAGGGACCCCGAGCCCCAGTGGTGTAGAAATAGTTCAGGTGCTAACTCTCCTCTGCTCAGCTACCAATCCCACATAGCTCTCTTCAGACCCTGCCAGCCAGCCTAGTTGCAATGACCTCTTTCCACTGCCCTTCCCACAGTTCTCTTTTCTGGTTCTGCACCCATCTTAAACTGCAATCTCCCAGTTCTCTCAGGCATGCCTCCCCAGTCCTCCCGACTGTGCTCACTCGCCAGCCCTTCTGACTGCAACCAGCTGTCCTCCCTGGAGAATCTGTGCAGTGCAGTGTTCTCTCCTGCTATACTCTTCTTGCTCACTCATGTGCCCTTCCTTCCAAGATCTTTCCACTCCTCCTGGATGCACCCGAGACCTGGCCCAGATTCACCCCCCCAGACTGGGGAGCTCCCCATGGGCCGGCCAGCCTCCACACTCTCTCACTCCAGCTCTTCCAGCTGCCAACTCCTCCCCAGCTGGGCTGACCCTAGGTATTTAACCACTTCCTTACTGGGCAAGTATACCCCCTTCCTGACCAGGTGAAATTTCAGCCTCCGGCACTGCGTCGCTTTAACTGACAATTGCGCGGTCGTGCGACTTGGCTCCCAAACAAAATTGGTGTCCTTTTTTTTCCCACAAATAGAGCTTTCTTTTGGTGGTATTTGATCACCTCTGCGGTTTTTATTTTTTGCGCTATAAACAAAAAAAGAGCGACAATTTTGAAAAAAAATCAATATTTTGATTTTTGATTTTGTCAATGAAAATTGTAATGTTCCATAACTTCACATATAGATTAAAGACATTGCCCAAGTGTTTGTCCATGTATCCCTCAAAGCCGCAATAAAGTACCCTTTCCACACTATACAATAGTTTTAGCTTTGGTAAAATGTCCCCCATTGAAATGCCCAGCTTCCTATTCCCTTTTTTGATGATCATTTACCTATTAGCCCCCTAAAATGGCCAAAATTTTACAGCGGGTTCATCCCTATAGGATTTAATGGGATTTGCTGACAAATTCAGGTTCATTGAACTTTGAACCAGATTTGCCAAACCCCTGGGGAATCAAAGGAAATATAGGAACCAATAGGTTCCAAACCTGTGTAAATCAATGACCAAAAAAATAAATAAACTACAATAAAGACCTGCATGACCTTCTATCATAAATTACATATCACCATAGTGAATAAACAAATAAATACATCTTCTTTTGAATTATAAAAAAATACATATACATAAAAATTGTGAAGTCCAAGTATAGATCCTACACGTGAATAACATCCTCAGTGAGTATAGAAAAGGTTCCTTTCCATCCGCATGTAGACACACTCCTGGGTGATTCCTATACAATGCATGCTGATCCCTGTCTTTAATATGAGTGCAATACAACCTTCTTTTTTAAATAAATGATTTAAATTACTGGTCTGGTCAGTGCATAGTGTGTTCCCCTTGGTGACTCAAATCCAGTAAGATTCACTCATCACTAATATTTATATATCACCCCATTTTCTGTCCCCATTTATCATGTTTTTATCCCGTATTTAACCCTCCAAAAAGGCAAGCATTGTGTCTTGGGATCTAGTTCTGAACAAATTATATGGTATAGATAATCAGGGTTTATGATGGTAATGTGTAATGATATAAATTATATTTAAAATAATTACTTAAAGCAAAAATATAATTAAATGTATTGTCCTTGGTTTTAGATGTATTTCTTAAGCCAAATGTGTTTGAAAACATATATATTTTTTTATTATTAGAAATCAACTGCATCACAAGTCAGCATAATTATATTTGATAAGGAACACTGTCTATCAAATATTTTGCACAGATACAATGCACAAAAAAATGAAACAATTAAACATTTATGTTTGCCCCACGTGTATGTCATTTTGTGTAGCAAATATTTCTTCTTTGATTTCTGATGAGGGTCTATGACTAATAGTTAAGGGATACTTTTCTTTAAACAAAAATCCTGTTCATGCACTATTTGGTCACAGCAGGTGGCACTGGTAGGTCAGTCCTGCAAAGTCCTGTATACTCAAATGTATACCACGCTGCTGAATAAATTCCCAGATTGTAAGCATTTATATACTCCACACATGTGGCATAAGACATACATTGTTTTCTTGTGATGGAAACCTATTAAAGTAAAAACACAATTTCTTGTTCATTACATATTTCCCTTCTCTGCTCTCATCTCAGGATGTGCAGAATATGAGACTGAATCTAAATGAGCAACACAGAATCAAACCTGCTGGCAATCAAGCCAATCAGAGGCAAGTATGAACATGCTGCAAATATGTTTCTGCTAACCAGTCAGTCACAATCCTAACACAGCACAGGGCATGCCCTTGATCTATTCTGTGCCTTTAGGCTACGTTCTGCGTGCCACTTTTGCAAGGGTAGAGCAGCCCATTCAAATGGGCTACATTTCCTGCAGGAAAAATGTCACTCAATCTTTTTCAAAATGCGATCACACAGAAGACATGCATGGGAAACAGCAAAATGTTTTTCAGTGCATGGGGGTGCCATTAAAGTGTTACTAAACCTACAACAGTAAAATCAGTGTGTATATGCAGTAAAGCATGCTTGTTATACTCACTGTGGAACCTAAGGGGTTAATCCTCTGCATTGTGTACAAAGGCTGTTTGATCCGGTCTTCTCTGATCCTCCCCTTCTTCCACAGCACCCAATCTATCTGCTGATAGAACAGAGCCTTGAGGGCAAGCTGCACATGTTCAGTTTGGTATGTGTTACTAGAAAGTTTTTTTTTCTTGGGAGGGTGCATGTGATCAGCACAGGGGCAAGCAGTCTCATAGGACAGTCAGAATAGAATGAAGACTGCTCCTACAAGCTTTAACCAGACATTGATAGAAGTCACACGGCAATAAAAAGTATGTGAACCCCCTTGAAATGATATGGATTTCAGCACAAATTGGTCATAGCATGTGATCTGATCTTCATCTAAGTCACAACAATAGACAACCACAGTCTGCTTAAACTAATAACACACAAAGAATTAAATGTTACCATGTTTTTATTGAACACACCATGTAAAGTTTAACAGTGCAGGTGAAAAAAGTATGTGAACCCCTAGACTAATGACATCTCCAGGAGCTAATTTGAGTGAAGTGTCAGCCAACTGGAGTCCAATCAATGAGATGAGATTGAAGGTGTTGGTTACAGCTGCCCTGTCCTATAAAAAACACACACCAGTTCTGGGTTTGCCTTTCACAAGAAGCATTGCCTGATGTGAATGATGCCTCGCACAAAAGAGCTCTCAGAAGACCTACGATTAAGAATTGTTGACTTGCATAAAGCTGGAAAGGGTTATAAAAGTATCTCCAAAAGCCTTGCTGTTCATCAGTCCACGTTAAGACAAATTGTCTATAAATGGAGAAAGTTCAGCACTGCTGCTACTCTCCCTAGGAGTGTCCGTCCTGTAAAGATGACTGCAAGAGCACAGCGCAGACTGCTCAATGAGGTGAAGGAGAATCCTAGAGTGTCAGCTAAAGACTTACAAAAGTCTCTGGCATATGCTAACATCCCTGTTAGCGAATCTACGATACGTAAAACACTAAACAAGAATGGATTTCATGGGAGGATACCACAGAGGAAGCCACTGCTGTCCAAAAAAAACATTGCTGCACATTTACAGTTTGCACAAGAGCACCTGGATGTTCCACAGCAGTACTGGCAAAATATTCTGTGGACACATGGAACCAAAGTTGAGTTGTTTGGAAGAAACACACAAACTATGGGGCTGATTTACTATTGTCACTGCGCTGCGCCGGTTCATGCCTTAATTAGTGCGCTGGATTAAGCCTTAATTAGGCGCATGAATCGGGCGCAGCAGCAGCGCAATGCAATTGATAAGTAAAGCCGTCGCCGAACTCCCTGTAGAAGTCTATGGGGAAATCAAAAGTACTCATTTTAAAGGCTAATCTGCAAGTTTTGTCCTAAAAAGTGTTTGGGGACCTCAGTCCTGCCCCAGGGGACATGTATCAATGCTTTTTTTATTTTTAAAAACGGCCGTTTTTTCGGGAGCAGTGATTTTATTAATGCTAAAAGTGCAACAATAAAAGTGTAATATTCCTTTCAATTTCATACCATGGGGGGCTGTAAAGTCAGCATGTGAGAAAGCGCATGTTTCCCATGGTTAGAACTGTCCCTGCACAAAATGACATTCTGAAGAAAAAAAGACGTTTATACTGACTCGCGGCTATAATAAATTGTCGGCTCCCGGCAATTGTGAAAGATTCATTCATAAAACCAAAAAAAAAAAAGCGTGGGTGTCCCCCCAAATTTCATTAGAAGGCCCTTCAGGTCTGATATGGATATTAAGGGAAACCCCGTCGTTTTCCCACCCTCCCCCTTGATTGTTGTATCCGCTGCTCTGTTACCATGTTTTCGAGCTTCTTAGCTCTATATCTCCTCACTATTTGTCTTTTGTTTTTTGTACCTTTTGTATGGTAATAACCCAATAAACATTTAACTTAAAAAAAAGAAATCCCCTCGTCAATTTAGAAAAAAAAATGACGTGGGGTTCCCCCCAAATATCCATACCAGGCCCTTCAGGTCTGGTGTGGAATTTAAGGGGAACTCCACGCCAAATAAAAAAAAAATGGCGTGGAGTCCCCCCAAAAATCCACACCAGACCCTTATCCGAGCACGTTGACCTGGCCGGCCGCAGAAAAGAGGGGGGACAGAGCGCGGCCCCCCCTCTCCTGAACCGCACTAGGCCACATGCCCTCAACATTGGGAGGGTGCTTTGGGGTCCCCCCCAAAGCACCTTGTCCCCATGTTGATGGAGACAAGAGCCTCATCCCCACAACCCTTGCCTGGTGGTTGTGGGTGTCTGCGGGCAGGAGGCTTATCGAAATCTGGAAGACCCCTTTAACAAAGGGGCCCCCCAGATCCCGCCCCCCCTATGTGAAATGGTAATGGGGTACATTGTACCTCTATCATTTCACCAAAAAAAAGTGAAAAGTGTTAAAAAAGACAACAGACGGTTTTTGACAAGTCTTTTATTAATATCTTCTTTCCGCTTCTTCTTCTTCCATCTTCTTCCATCTTCTTCTTTCCTTCGGGTTTCTTCCTCCATCTTCTTCTTCCTCTCCTTCTTTCTTGGGTCTTCTAGTGCCGCATCTTGACCGGCGTCTTCTTCCATCTTTTTCTCCTTCCGCTGGCCTTCTCGTCCGCATCTTTTTCTTCTTCTTCCCCGGCGCACAATTATTCGAATTGAATTACCCGCCGTGTGATGCTCATGAGACCACGCCCCCTCTGACGCCACGGGTAATCTCCTAGGAAAGTCCCCGTGTGGTGCATGTGCGTCAGAGGGGGGGCGTGGTCTCATGAGCGTCACACAGCGGGCAATTCAATTGGAAGCTTGTGCGCGGCTTCTTCTTCCCCGGAGGCTCGGCTTCCAATTGAATTGCCCGCCGTGTGACGCTCATGAGACCACGCCCCCCCTCTGATGCACACGCACCACACGGGGACTTTCCTAGGAGATTACCCTTGGCGTCAGAGGGGGGCGTGGTCTCATGAGCGTCACACAGCGGGCAATTCAATTGGAAGCCGAGCGCCGGGGAAGAAGAAGAAGATGCGGACGAGAAGGCCAGCAGAAGGAGAAGAAGATGGAAGAAGACGCCGGTCAAGATGCGGCACTAGAAGACCCAAGAAAGAAGCAGAGGAAGAAGAAGAAAATGGAGGAAGAAACCCGAAGGAAAGAAGTAGATGGAAGAAGATGGAAGAAGAAAGAAGATATTAATAAAAGACTTGTCAAAAACTCGCTCTTGTCTTTTTTTACACTTGACACATTTTTCTTCGTGAAATGGTAGAGGTACAATGTACCCCATTACCATTTCACACAGGGGGGGGGGGTGCGGAATCTGGGGGGCCCCTTTGTTAAAGGGGTCTTCCAGATTTCGATAAGCCTCCTGCCCGCAGACCCCCACAACCACCGGGCAAGGGTTGTGGGGATGAGGCTCTTGTCCCCATCAACATGGGGACAAGGTGCTTTGGGGGGGACCCCAAAGCACCCTCCCAATGTTGAGGGCATGTGGCCTGGTGCGGTTCAGGAGAGGGGGGGCCGCACTCTGTCCCCCCTCTTTTCTGCGCCCGGCCAGGTCAACGTGCTCGGATAAGGGTCTGGTGTGGATTTTGGGGGGGACTCCATGCCATTTTTTTTTTATTTGGCAAGGAGTTCCCCTTAAAATCCACACCAGACCTGAAGGGCTTTTTTTTATGAATGAATCTTCTCACAGTTGCCGGAGCCGACAGTTCATTATAGCCGCGAGTCAGTTTCAAACAGCTTTTTTCCTTCAGAATGTCATTTTGTGCAGGGACAGTTCTAACCACGAGAGGCCCCCCCTGGCAGAAAACGACGAAGCCCGCGGCCCTCCCCCATAAGCAAAGGAGCTTCATGGTGAAGGGAGCCCCGGCGGAAGACAGCGACAAAGACCGCAGGTGGGTGGCGCCCTCCCCCCGGCAGAAAACGACGAAGCCCGTGGCCCTCCCCCATAAGCAAGGAGCTTCATGGTAAAGGGGGCCCGGCAGAAAACGACGAAGCCCACGGCCCTCCCCCATAAGCAAGGAGCTTCATGGTGAAGGGGGCCCCGGCAGAAAACGACGAAGCCCGCATCCCTCCCCCATAAGCAGGGAGCTTCATGGTGAAGGGGGCCCCGGCAGAAAACGAAGAAGCCTGCGGCCCTCCCCCGGAGCTGACTAAAAAAACACACCACACAATAAAATATTTTATTACTTTACATTTTTCCCCCAGGTAAATGGGTAAGGGTACGATGTACCCCATACTCATTCACATAGGGTGGGGGGCCGGAATCTGGGGGCCGCCTTATTAAAGGGGGCTCCCAGATTCCGATTGGCCCTCGCCCGCATACCCTGACAACCAACGGCCAGGGTTGCCGGGAAGAGGCTCTTGTCCCTATCGACATGGAGACAAGAGTGCTTTGGGGTGGGGGGCCAAAGCACACACTCCCCCATGTCGAGGGCATGTGGTCAGGAGGGGGGCCGCTCGCTCGTCCCCACCCCCATTCCTGTCCGGTCAGACTGCGTGCCTGGGATAAGGGCTTGGTCTGGATCTGGGGGGGAACCCCACGCTGTTTTTGGTGTGGGTTTAACCCCTCACGTTCCGGACCAAGCTGAAGAGCCTACTGTACCCCTGGAGGGGGACCCGCACCGGTTTCAAGTTTGAAATTTGGCGCGGAGTTCCCCTTCATGGTCAGCGCAGGCTGAAAACCGTTCGGAGATTCCCGTGCGCCGCGTCACGCAGCTCAATTACGGGTACGCCGCTTGGTATTTACCAAGATTTTCTCGGCGTACTGACAAGGCGCACGTGAAACCCCGAAATTTCCCTGTACGCATGCCCAGTATGCAAATTAACCTCCTGAGGTTCAGGCGCATTGTGCAAACGTACGGGGATCGGTTCCCTAAAATCACTTTCCCTTTCAATTCGGCCCGCCAAACACATTTAAACACATGTCACTACACTTCCCCTGCATTACCCCCTCCCTCCCCTAATAAACTTCCGCCCAAATCCCCACTATTTACATTACTAAATGCCGTATGCCAGGTCTATACAGGCGCACCATGCGCCCTCTCCTGGGCGCACTAGGCATTATAGTAAATAGAGAAATACGCTGCACTGCCAGCGTATCTCTTTTGTAAATGTCAAAAACACTTTTACTCTTGCCTGTGCACCATGAGTCATGGCTCACAGGCTTGGTAAATGACCCCCTATGTGTGGAAAAAAAGAGGCACAGCACACCAACATCAAAACCTCATCCCAACTGTGAAGTATGGTGGTGGGGGCTTCATGGTTTGGGGCTGCTTTGCTGCGTCAGGGCCTGGACGGATTGCTATCATCAAAGAAAAAATGAATCAAAAATGAAGTTTATCAAGACAGGAGAACTTAAGACCATCTGTCCACCGGATGAAGCTCAACAGAAGATGGGTGTTGCAACAGGACAATGACCCAAAGCATAAAAGTAAATAAACAACAGAATGGCTTAAACAGAAGAAAATATGCCTTCTGGAGTGGCCCTGTCAGAGTCCTGACATCAACCCGATTGAGATGTTGCGGCATGACCTCAAGAAAGCGATTCACACCAGACATCCCAATAATATTTCTGAACTGAAACAGTTCTGTAAAAAGGAATGGTCAAGAATTACTCCTGACCGTTGTGCACGTCTGATCTGCAACTACAGGAAACGTTTGGTTGAAGTTATTGCTGTCAAAGGAGGTTCAAGCAGTTATTAACTCCAAGGGTTCATATACCTTTTCCACATGCACTGTGAATGTTTACATGGTGTGTTCAATAAAAACATTTCATTATTTGTTTGTTATTAGTTTAAGATGATGAGAAAAGGTATTTAGCTGTTTATATTTACTAAAATAATTGCATTTCCATGTTCTGTGTACCGTGGGAGACCAGATATAGTGAATGCAGGGTCAAGGGTTTAGTAATACTTTAAGAGTTAATGACACCCCACGCACTTTCCTAAAATCATCACATTTCTTCTGTGGTTGCATGCAGATGCGGTAACGCATGCGATTTACACACACTCCCACAAATGTGAGCCTGTGCTTGCACAGTCCTTTTGAAGTATTAATTTTATCTAATAAAACATGTTCTTATTTGATAGAATTTTTATTTATTTATTTTTAAAGTATATGAATGCGTTTAATACTGAGGATAGGGATATATGAAGGATGACTAATGCATTTGCTACAAGGATCTGAAATAAAAATATCTACTGTAATTGTGATTTGAACAACAGCAACAGCTGCTCATGCATTGTTCTGCTGTCGGTTACACAATTCTGTGGATAATAAAAAAATCAAGAGTGCCCACTTCTTGCCAATGCCATCTGGGCAGGCCCTTGTTGATGTTAGTGAAACAGTGTACCATCGACAGAGTAGGGTGATGGTTTGTCCAACTCTTCTAGTGGTCAGTGTAAGGTGTACCAATAAGGTGAGACAAATCGGACTCTTTCGGGATTATGTATAGAGATGTATAGAATGGTTCGCCGACGAACAGTTGCTGGCGAATATCGCTTGTTCGCGTTTGCCGCCGCCGCCGGCGAACATATGCGATGTTCGACCCGCCACCTATTTGTCATCATAGTTAGCTAGCCCAGTGAACTCCAGTCCTGAAAGACTCATCTGATCTCTGCTGTTAGAACAGCGTCCTGACAGCACCCCAAACAGCCCTTTTTAGGGCTAATCAATCAGTCAGTTTTTTTCTCTCCAATCTGTGCTGCATGGGAGAGAGAGAGAGAGAGAGAGAGAGTATTTTTTTTAGAGTTAGATAGGGCAGGCAGGCAGGCAGGCTAGTCAGAGTTAGTGTGTAAAGGATATATATTCATTCCAGGTTTTGTATATATATTTATACACTGTATTGCGTTTAGCTAGACTAGAGGTGCAGGGTGCTGTATTACACAGGGATCCAGTGGTGTAAAGGGATCCAGTGGTGCAAGCTGCTGTGTAATATAAAGGGGTCCAGTGGTGCAGGGTGCTATGTAAAGGGGTCCAGAGCTGTGGGGTGCTGTGTAATGTAAGGGGCCTAGTGGTGCAAGCTGCTGTGTAATATAAAGGGGTCCAGTGGTGCAGGGTGCTGTGTAATATAAAGGGGTCCAGTGGTGCAGGGTGCTATGTAAAGGGTCCCAGAGCTGTGGGGTGCTGTGTAATGCAAGCGGCCTAGTGGTGCAAGCTGCTGTGTAATATAAAGGGGTCCAGTGGTGCAGGGTGCTGTGTAATATAAAGGGGCCCAGTGGTGCAGGGTGCTATGTAAAGGGGTCCAGAGCTGTGGGGTGCTGTGTAATGTAAGGGGCCTAGTGGTGCAAGCTGCTGTGTAATATAAAGGGGTCCAGTGGTGCAGGGTGCTATGTAAAGGGGTCCAGAGCTGTGGGGTGCTGTGTAATGTAAGGGGCCTAGTGGTGCAAGCTGCTGTGTAATATAAAGGGGTCCAGTGGTGCAGGGTGCTGTGTAATATAAAGGGGTCCAGTGGTGCAGGGTGCTATGTAAAGGGTCCCAGAGCTGTGGGGTGCTGTGTAATGCAAGGGGCCTAGTGGTGCAAGCTGCTGTGTAATATAAAGGGGTCCAGTGGTGCAGGGTGCTGTGTAATATAAAGGGGCCCAGTGGTGCAAGCTGCTGTGTAACATAAAGGGGTCCAGTGGTGCAGGGTGCTATGTAGAGGGGTCTAGAGCTGTGGGGTGCTGTGTAATGTAAGGGGCCTAGTGGTGCAAGTTGGTGTGTAATATAAAGGGGTCCAGTGGTGCAGGGTGCTGTGTAATATAAAGGGGTCCAGTGGTGCAGGGTGCTATGTAAAGGGTCCCAGAGCTGTGGGGTGCTGTGTAATGTAAGGGGCCCAGTGGTGCAAGGTGCTGTGTAATATAAAGGGGTCCAGTGGTGCAGGGTGCTATGTAAAGGGGCCTAGAGCTGTGGGGTGCTGTGTAATGTAAGGGGCCCAGTGGTGCAAGCTGCTGTGTAATATAAAGGGGTCCAGTGGTGCAGGGTGCTATGTAAAGGGTCCCAGAGCTGTGGGGTGCTGTGTAATGCAAGGGGCCTAGTGGTGCAAGCTGCTGTGTAATATAAAGGGGTCCAGTGGTGCAGGGTGCTGTGTAATATAAAGGGGTCCAGTGGTGCAGGGTGCTATGTAAAGGGTCCCAGAGCTGTGGGGTGCTGTGTAATGTAAGGGGCCCTGCTGTGTAGTGGTGCAAGGTGCTGTGTAATATAAAGGGGTCCAGTGGTGCAGGGTGCTATGTAAAGGGGCCTAGAGCTGTGGGGTGCTGTGTAATGTAAGGGGCCCAGTGGTGCAAACTGCTGTGTAATATAAAGGGGTCCAGTGGTGCAGGGTGCTATGTAAAGGGGCCTAGAGCTGTGGGGTGCTGTGTAAAGGGGCCCAGTGGTGCCTGCTGTGTAATATAAAGTGGTGCAGGGTGCTATGTAAAGGGGTCCAAAACTGTGGGGTGCTGTGTAATGTAAGGGGCCTAGTGGTGCAGTGGTGCAAGCTGCTGTGTAATATAAAGGGGCCTAGTGGTGCAAGCTGCAGTGGTGCAAGCTGCTGTGTAACATAAAGGGGTCCAGTGGTGCAGGGTGCTATGTAGAGGGGTCTAGAGCTGTGGGGTGCTGTGTAATGTAAGGGGCTAGTGTGCAAGCTGCTGTGTAATATAAAGGGGTCCAGTGGTGCAAGCTGCTGTGTAATATAAAGGGTCCAGTGGTGCAGGGTGCTATGTAAAGGGTCCCAGAGCTGTGGGGTGCTGTGTAATGTAAGGGGCCCAGTGGTGCAAGGTGCTGTGTAATATAAAGGTGTGGTGCAGGGTGTGTAATATGTGGGGTGCTGTGTAAAGGGGCCCAGTCCTGCTGTGTAATATAAAGTGGTGCAGGGTGCTATGTAAAGGGGTCCAAAACTGGGTGCTGTGTAATGTAAGGGGCCCAGTGGTGCAAGCTGCTGTGTAATATAAAGGGGCCCAGTGGTGCCTGCTGTGTAACATAAAGGGGTCCAGGGTGCAGGGTGCTGTGTAATATAAAGGGGTCCAGTGTGCAGGGTAAAAGGGTAGAGCTGTGGGGTGCTGTGTAATGTAGGGGCCCAGTGGTGCAAGGTGCTGTGTAATATAAAGGGGTCCAGTGGTGCAGGGTGCTGTGAAATATAAAGGGGTCCAGTGGTGCAGGGTGCTGTGTATGTAGTGGTGCAGGGTGCTAGGGTACCAGAGCTGTGGGGTGCTGTGTAATGTAAGGGGCCCAGTGGTGCAAGGTGCTGTGTAATATAAAGGGGTCCAGTGGTGCAGGGTGCTGTGTAATATAAAGGGGTCCAGTGGTGCAGGGTGCTATGTAAAGGGGCCCAGAGCTGTGGGGTGCTGTGTAATGTAAGGGGCCCAGGCTCACAGCGTAAACTGTGCCCACCTGTCCAGTGCCACATCTCATATATATTTTGTTGGCACAGTAGATAACATATAAAAACAAAATTCACTGCAATACAGAATAGTAGTCAGTTGTCTGCCAGGGTGTCTTAGGCCGCGTACACACGATCGAACATGTCCGATGAAACTGGTCTGCAGTTATATATACACACACAGCTGTAGATTTTAGAAAGCACTTACGCCAACGTATCTACAGATACGCCGCGTAAGTGCACGGATGCGCAGTCGTATCTATGCGCCTGAGTCTGTAAGCAAGATACGCCTGAAATTTGGCTTCATACGTCCAACGTAAGTGTCCTACGCCATCGTATCTTGGGCGCATATTTACGCTGGCGCAAAGGGCGCTTCCATTGATTTACGCGTCCAATATGTAAATGACCGAGATACGCCGATTCACGAACGTACTTGCGCCCGTCGCTGTAATATACGCTGTTTACGTAAGGCGTACGTCCGGCGTAAAGTTATTCCACCTAAAGGTGGCGCAACCCATGCAAAGGTATGGACGTCGGAACAGCCATCGTATTTTACGTAGTACTACGTGAATAGGGCTGTCCGTAGGTTACGTTCAGTGATTCGACGTATCTTAGGCGTTTGTCCCGACGTGGTTCTGCACATGCGTACTGGGAAGCGTCCACGGGACAGAGCATGCGCTGTTCGTTCGGCCCTTTATTTGCATGGAGTCACACTTCATTTAAATGGATCACGCCCTCTTCCTTCGTACTTTGAATTAGGCGGGCTTACGCCGATCAATTTACGCTACGCCGGCGCAACGTAGGGAACAAGTGCTTTGTGAAAACTGTTCTTGCCTCTCTGTGTTACGTTGGTGTATCGCATATGAGATGCGCTACGCACGCATTAATATACGCCGCTACGTGAATCCAGGCCACTGTATATATATTTAATTAGTGTCAGTGGGCCAGATTCACGTATTCCAGAGCATCTTTGCTCTGGAGTAACGCTTCTGATTTGCGTTGCGCTGCCGAAATTTTAGGAGCAAGTGCTGTCATTCACGAAGCACTTGCTCCTAAAGTTGCGGCAGCGCATCACAAATGAGCCGGCGGAATTCAAATGTCGCGGGTACGGGGCGTGTAGTATGCTAACTACGCGCGATCCCGCCGCCAACGTACTGCGCATGCGTCGAGTGTCAAAACATCCCCGTGCGCATGCTCCAAAATCTGTGAATGAACGTCAATGACGTCACATTCCCATTCATGACCGTTTTACGCAAGCGACGTTTTTTTTTTTTTTTTTCGACGCAATGACGACGCCTATACCTAACATAGGATACTCCAACCCCATGTAGGTATATCTATGCGCCGCGTATCCCGTCCGGAAACGTCGTATCGTCATTGCGTCGCGCCGGATTTCGATCGTGAATTGCCGATTTCCGCTCATTAACATATTTTTTGAGCGTAAATCGGCGGGAACGCCCCCGGCGCCATTTTTAAGTTGAAGTAACGATGCGATGGCGAAACTCAGTTACGCTGCTCGCATCGGAACTTCAACCCGGCGTTTCTTGTTTTCTGGTTACAGAAAACAGAAACGCCGGCTCAAAGTCACAGTTAGGCTGGCGGATCACTCGATCCGCCAGCGTAACCTTTCCTGAATCTGGCCCAGTGTGTTTTATTTAGGATAAAAAATAAAGAAGTAAAATGCGTAATATTGTTTCTGGGCTGTACTACGGGTACCATACAAAAAACATACATCATCTCACAAAAGTGAGTACACCCCTCTAATTTTTGTAAATATTTTGTTACATCTTTTAATGTGACAACACTGAAAAAATAACACTTTGCTACAATGTAAAGTAGTGAGTGTACAGCTTGTATAACCATGTATATTTACTGTCCCCTCAAAATAACTCAACACACAGCCATTAATGTCTAAACTGCTAGCAAATGTGAGTACACCCCTGAGTGAAAATTTCCAAAATGGGCCCAAAGTGTCAATATTTTGTGTGACCACTAATATTTTCCAGGCTGCATGGATGGGCACAGTGAGGCTGCATGGATGGGCACATTGAGGCTGCATTGATGGGCACAGTGGGGATGCATTTGATGGGCACTGGTGAGGCTGCATTGATCTCTTGTATCATGTCTGCAGTCTCTGACCATCTCTTGTACCATGTCTGCAGTCTCTGGGCCATCTCCTGTATCATGTCTACATTCTCTTACCATCTTTAGTATAATTTCCTCAGTCTCTAACCATCTCCTGTACTATGCCTACAGCCTCTGACATCTCATGTACGGGAAAGGATGAACCAGTGGACCTTCTGCTGCAGAGTAGATATGGGCCAGTTCGTGTAGACTCCAAAAATGAAACAAACAAAAGAGTGCTCCAAAAGGTGCAAGTCATAAAAACCACTGAAGGTTTATTTGAATAAAAGTGGTCAGTATGAGGTGCTATGAAGCAAAAACCCAGGGTTGTATGACCACTTTTATTCCAACAAATCTTCAGTGTTTTTTATGACCTGCACCTTTTGGAGCACTCTTTTGTTTGTTTCATTTTTGGAGTCTACACGAACTGGCCCATATCTACTCTGCAGCAGAAGGTCTACTGGTTCATCGCTTCAGTCTCTAGGATCCATTCAACAGAAGCCATCGAGATCATTTGGTCAACTGGGGAGACCCTGCCGCATTGATTCAGGTCTTTTGTTGTAAAACAGGTGAGTCCACCTCACGTGGTAAGAGTACCTCATCTTTCCTTTGTGTGAAGTAACCTTGATTTCATCAGGCAACTGGCCATTCAACATCCAGTGTTGTCATTTGGAAGAATCTGTCCACACCGTGTGTTTAATTTATATGGACTTCCATATCATTGTATTTAGTTGTGTGTTTCACTACCCAGCACATATTGATTTTTGGTCACTTTATCAGTCACACCACATTTGATTGATTCATTCAGTGCTGCACTATTTATTATCAATTTGAGAGTAACCCCCAGGTCTGGGCTCGGGTATGGAAGGGACCCCTCTTCAAGACACACAGAGGAATCCTGACCAGGAGGCACAGGAGCAAGGAGAGGACAGCACGAGGAAACTGCAGGGAATATCTCCAGGGGGAAGACAGCCAGGTGGGCTAGTGAGTGTTGCAGTCAAAGAACTGAGAGGCATACCTGAAGGGACTGGGTGCAAGCAGTCTGGGAGGATAGAGGAGATGTAGCCAGGAGGGCTAGTGTAAGGGGCAGCTGCAGCAAGGTGGGCTGCCAGTGCCTGAAGGGGTGGTACTGGGATCAGTAGCCAAAGGAATAGGGGCTTCTTTTTTGCTACATTAACAAAGGGGCCCATGGTCCCTGCCTGCAAAGGGCATCTGCTACAGTTCTAACTGTTGGATCATCCTTACAGTGCTAGGGAGATGTAGTTCTACATTTGTGCTGGCAGTAGAAGGAGAAGTGTATATACTGCATGTATAAAGTTAATGTCCCTGAAGAATTCTTTCTGTGCTGATCAAGGGGGCAAGGACTGATCCCTGACTCTAGCGTGTGTGAAAAATTTGTGTGCCTGGCTCTGCAGGGTGGGAGATACCATTATTCACCAGCGGGTCCTATGGAAGTTGCACTACAAATATAAGAAAGAACTACATAAGTAAATGGTTTATTTTTACGTGTGTCAGAAGTTCCACTTTATATTTTGCTTTGTAAAAGCAACAAGGGCCAAATAGAATAAATTATTTTTACATGGACCCACTTAAGTCTTGTGTCTTATGTGTTGGTGAACGCCTTCCTTTGGTTCCCAGTGCAAAATGTAAACCAGAGCCTAATGGCAGTTCCTCATTGTTAAAATTCTAGCTGAACTCCCCAAAACAGCCTCCTTGATAGCCTATATAAATGCAAATAGGAAGAATATTTGTCTGTCCTTTGAATTTAGCAGGTCAGAGGTGAAGTTTTCAGATTTGTCTATATATATCAAAGATAATAGTATTCAAACCAAACCGACAGACAGAAACAGCTATATATGCAAAATGAGTTGCCATCATCCTGATTGGTGTAAAGGAATACCAAAAAGCCAATATATCTGAATAAGGTAGAGTTGTGACCAGTTGGCAGACTATAAATGGCAAACAGAAATGTAAAAACAACCGTTTCATAAAAAGGGCTAAAAAAGAAATACTAAGGGCTTGGTTCACATCTAAGCAGTTTGCTTTTGATCTGTTTCTGCAGTGCTTTTTGTGGTGCATTTTGAATTTTTGATGCATTTTCCATGCGTTTTGCATTTTTTATGCTCTTTTTTTTTGGCCAATTTGTTGTTGGGTGGATTAAAAACTGCAAATCGTGGCACAATCACGGCAAAAACGTGCTACATGCTTTTTTGTAGCTTCTCAGTTGAAGTCTATTGAACCAAAAACACATCGTTTTGCTTTAAAAAAAAGTCCCTGACCCTGACCCTTTCCAAAAATGCAGCGGCTGAAAAAAGCATAGATATGAACGTGTCCCATAGGAACAGGGCTGGTCCTACCATGGGTCCCAGTGGGTCCATTGGACCCAGGCAGCACTTTAAGAGGGGCAGTGATTAACTACGGCCGCCTCTCCTTCTCTTCTATTTACCTAGCAAATTAACGACCCAATTTTTTTTTTACAGCTGTTACATGTGTCATGATGGCAACTGCCCTCCGGGCCGCTCCGCCTGCCCATATACTACACTAGCCCACCCCTATACTGCCCTAGCCTGTCTATATACTACCCTAGCCTGTCTATATACTAACCCAGCCTGTCTATTTACTACCCCAGCCTGCCCCTATACTGCCCTAGCCTGTCCATATACTACCCTAGCCTGTCCATATACTACCCTAGCCTGTCTATTTGCTACCCTAGCCTGTCTATATACTACCCTAGCCTGCCCCTATACTATCCTAGCCTGTATATATATACTGCCCTACACTGTCCCTATACTGCCCTAGCTTGCCCTGGTACTGCCCTGGCCAACCCCTTGGAATTGAACATAATGGCACATCATATAATTTTGCATATAGACAAGGTACTGATACATGTAAATATGACCTCCTAATAAATAGAATTTTAGTTTTAATTATCACATTTTTTTTGGGGGGGGGCAGGATTTAATTCTTGGACCCAGCCAGCATAATGTCTTGGGCCAATTGGATGATGGGGGGATTACGGGGGCAGGCAACAGATGAACAGGAGGAAAAAGGAAAGACAAGAAAGAAACATTTAAGAAGTAAGGAAATGGAACAACGTGCTAACACAAGTAACTCTAAAGCTAGAAGTTTAGAAAATAAAAAGAAAATTTAGAACCTTTAAGAATATTCAACCTTTAGAATATTCAAAGTTGGTTGAGAGAGAGTGAAGTTTCACTTTATTGAAACACAACAAATACGAATCGACATATTTCACAAAAGAAGGGTAAAAAAGAAATAAACAACATTGACACTAGGAAAAAAGAAATAGGATTTGTTGCTGCCTTTTAAACCCAGTATTGTTACATGAAGAAAGCTATTTTTAAAGGTTGGACCATTTTGAAAAAAAAAGACAATATTCTGTTCAGTAACTTACCCGATAAACGTAGGGCGATCTTTAAAAAGGTTCCTTTCTTTAGAAATTTTCTATCGCACAACATTGCGGACAAACTAAAGGATTTATCATTCTTTCATTGGAATGCTTTTTTCCCTTGCAAGAGATATCAATAAATAAGTATAATGGTACCAAAAAAAAAAAAAAAAGAGTTTGTTTCTATCCAAGAGAGTATAAGATAAATACATTTGTTTCATGCTATTTTATACACGTGGTTTACCTTTTAGAATGCGCATGGGGGCTAAAAACTGAATTTCTTTACGTTTTTGAAGCACAATAGAAAAAAATTCCAGAAGGTCTGAAATATATAGGCATTGATAAACTGTCCACACAGTATAGAGGTCGTAATAAAAAGGAGATTATAAACCATGAAACATATAACATCTATACTATGGATGAACACATTCAGACCTTGGCTCTAAATGTGGATTTACTATATATATATATATATATATATATATATATATATATCTAAATTGATTCATAGACAATAGTTAACCTTGCACCATTGTGTCACTAACGTGTAAGGAATATTGTATTGATATTAGTTTGCGTTGGTGAGATTACCAATCCAGGGCCTTCAAAGACAGCTATGTAGCTGTTCTGTGTACAGTCAGTGTTATGAGATATGCTGGTGTTAATTGGACAATACAGTTACGTATTACATTATATTAGTTAACCACTTCAGCCCCGGAAGAATTGGCTGCTCAATGACCAGGCCATTTTTTGCGATACGGCACTGCGTCGCTTTACCTGACAATTTTGCAGTCATGCGATGCTGTACCTAAACAAAATTGAAGTCCCTTTTTCCCCACAAATAAAGGTGTCAGGAAGGGCATGCCAATTTCCGTAGAAGACAGCCAGTGACTCCTTTTCCCGGGAGAGCGCCGCGGCGTGCACCCCATGTTTGATTGGCGCCAGACAGGCCATTTAAACTGGGCCACTTCCCGAACTCAGGTGCTGTCCGTTCTACAGTGTTTAGTGTACCTGATCCTGTTACCCGATTCCTGTTCCTGTTACCTGACCCGGCTTGTCTCTGACGCTCCTGCCTTCTACCTGCACCTGACCCGGCTTGTTTGACCTTGCTCCTGCCTGCTGCTCCTGCTACCAGCCCAATACCGACCCGGCCTGCACCTTGACTCCGCTCTTGCCTTCGCTTTGTTTTCTGACGTGCCCGCTAGTGTATGACCCGGCCTGCCTGCATCCGCTATCTCTCCAGCCCTTCTCAGTCCTGTTGTGCACCCATCCATCCGCAGCCTCGCCTGCCCTCCTGCCTGTGGTGCCCCTGCACAAAGCCGTCTCTGCTATCTGCTGACAGCTGTTCCTGGGCTTCTCCAGCACCAGTGTCCTCCTGCGGCTCCTTCAGCGGTTCCAGCCCAGCGACTTTTTCAGCTATTCTGCCGGGCACTGTACTCTTGTGCTTCCTGTCTGCTCTACCAGGATGCCAGGGATGTGACAAAAGGTTTCTTTTGGTGGTATTTGATCACCTCTGCGATTTTTATTTTTTGCGCTATAAACAAAGAAAGAGCGTAAATTTGGTAAAAAAAACACAATATTTTGTACTTTATGCTGTAATAAATATCCCCAATTTATTTATTTATTTTTAACTTTTTTTTTCCCCTCAGTTTAGGCCTATATGTACCAGTATTCTACATATTTTTGGTAATAAAAATCTAAAAGAGCGTATATTGATTGGTTTGCCCAAAAGTTATAGGGGCAGATTCACAGAGAATTCGATTCTCGTAGAGTATCAGAAATACACTACGCCGCCGTTTTTTACCTGGCTCTACGTGGAATCCAGGTAGATTTTGTCCAGTAAACGACGGCGGCGTAGTGTATTTCTCCCATCGCAATCCATCTGCGCGAGTAGGGGGCGTGAAGCATTTAAAATAGGCGCGTTCCCGCGGCGATCGAACTGCGCATGCTCCGTTCCCAAACGAAAACACGTCGTCACGTCGTAGTAGCGTCGTTTACGTACATTCCTATTCCCAAACGAGTTACGTTAAAAAAAATATATATATTTTCAAATCGACGCGGGAACGACGGCCATACTTTACATGGGTTATGCACTGTTAGACCAGCAAAAAGCTCCTCTAACATTACGTAGCCAAAAAATAACGTAGGCGATTGCGAGGGACACTCGTACCTTCGTGGATTGCCGTAAAAACTCATTTGCATATCCCGACGCATGAAAACGACGCAAACTCCTCCCAGCGGCCGCAAAAATATCGCAGTGTAGATCCGAAGGCTTACGAAGGACGTAAGCCTCTCGGATCGAAGCCCGAAGCCGCCGTATCATGGTTTGAGGATTCAAACTAGTGATACGGCGCGCGAAATTTGAAATTACTCCTGTCTAACACCAGTTAGACAGGCGTAATTGCTCTGTGAATCTGGGCCATAGTGTCTACAAAATAAGGGATACATTTATGGCATTTTTATTATTATTCCTTTTTTACTAGTAATGGCGGCAATCTGAGATTTTTATCGGGACTACGACATTCTGACATATCGGACACTTTTGACACATTTTTGGGACCAGTGGCATTTATACAGCGATTAGTGCTATAAATATACACTGATTATTGTGTAAATGTCAATGGCAGTGAAGGGGTTAACACCAGGGGGCGATCAAGGGGTTAACTGTGTTCCCTACTGTGTGTTCTAACTGTGGGGGAGGGGACTCACTATAGGAGATGACAGATCGTGGTTTCCAGCTGATAGGAACTAACGATCTGCATCTCTTTACAGAACAGAACAGGGATGTGTGTGTTTACACATGCGTCCCTGTTTTGCCTCTCGTGCCCGTGATCGCTCGTGGCCAGCGGTTATCGCGACCACCGGTCACGAGCATCGTCTCCCCCGCTGTGCAGCGTGTGCTATCCCGCTTAAAGGAACCGGCATACAGCTACGACGGTCCGCGGGAACAAGTCGACCTGCCGCAGTATAATGACGGCGGATGGTCGACAAGAGGTTAAATGGTTGGTTGTGGGGATAATACCTGTTAGGCGGCGTACACACGATACATATCCGATGAAAACGGTCCGCGGACCATTTCCATCGGGATCGGGATTTGACCGATGCGTGTACACACCATCGGATCAAATTCCCCGCCGCCGGAAGGCGCGGTGACGTGGCGGTGACGTTGACGCCGCCGCGTCACCGCAACGTCACCGCACCAGGAAGTAAAACACTTCCGCGCATGCGCCGAATCCATTCGGCAGCGGCGCGGCTGGTGGGAGCCGACATTCTGTGGTAAGTGTACTAAAGCAGAATGTCGGGCGGACAATTCCCACCGGATAGATTTCAAAGCATGCTTTGAAATCTGTCGGGTGGAGAAATCTGTCCGCTAGCCCATACACACGAGCGGAGATGTCTGCTGAAACGGTCCATCGGACCATTTTCAGCGGACATATCCCCTCGTGTGTACGCGGCCTTAGTATAAAGGACATGGGATATACTGCCATCAATTACTTAAAGTGTTAGAAAACTGCTTGTTTTTTTAAAAAAAACCTGCAAGGCAATGTCATAATGTGCTAGTATGCATACCTTAGAACAAAGCCCTTTAGTGGTGCGCTGTCACAGCTGAATGCGCTTCCATCTTCACCCGGTCTTTGATTAAGCACCAGTAATCACGGTGTGAAGCGCTTTTTTTATTCCGATTCTGTATGGACTGTCTTATGAATGTCTAATAAATGATTTTTATTGGAGTGCGGCCAGCCAGACTTTTTTTTTTCATATGTGATTTGCCTAATGAGCCGGCACCCATACCTGACGGGGGAGGTGATATTTTGGCGCAGACACCTGGAGCGGGTTCTCTTGTTCATCCAGTTTTCCTACTCGGTTCACGGACTCTATCGGTGTGAGCGGGATGCGTGTGGGGGCAACAATTTATGGCACGGGACTCCGAAGGAACGGCATGGGTATGCCTTTCCTTCAGAGCGCATGCGCCGGTGACGCCGCTGGCTGTATCTACAGTAAATTTCTCCTAAATGGCACACGTTTAGGAGATATTTACAGTACCAATAGGTAAGCCTTGTTATAAGCTTACCTATAAGTAAAATTCATTAAATTCCCACTTTAATATGATAAGATACCAGGTGTTTCAGAATACTGTGTTTGAGTGGGAGAATTATTGCCTGTCCCGTGGGAGTCTTGGGTTCAGTTCCCAGGCAATACACTATAGAACAGATCCTTGTGTAATCAGTAACATTTTGGTTGACAGCTTATATGATATGCCACTGCCAGCTGTATAAGATAGATGTCGGGTGGGCTGTCTAGATATTAGGAGCGTTGCTTGTTATTGCACAGTATCTTTCGATGTGAATAATAAATGGGCTTGAGTTTAGTAAATCCTGACCTGAGTAATATTGTTGCCACAGTGTATCTACATCAATAAGGGCTCATGCACCAAACACGTTGGCCCATACAATGCAGGTTAATGGCATTTTTGGGTTCAAATGAGGCATTGGAGTAGCACACAGCCTGCTGCCAGACTCAAAATACTTGGTGGCTGGATGCTATTCAGAGTAGCACTTGTGTTTAGGGATGTATGTCCTGAACATAGAATTCCTGCTCTCAGGGTATATGTTCCTGAACATATAATGCCCTTAACATGACTCCAGCCGCATCCAGCTGCCACATACACACAGCGCCCACTTTATTAGGTACACCTGTTCAATTGCTTGGTAACGCAAATTGCTAATTAGTCAATCACATGGCAGCAACTCAATGCATTTAGATATCTAGACATGGTGATGATGACTTGCTGAAGTTCAAACTGAGCATCAGAATGGGGAAGAAAAGTGTTTTTAGAGGAGTTGTAAAGTTTTTTATTTTTTATTTTTAATAACAAACATTTTATACTTACCTCCACTGTGCAGTTAGTTTTGCACACAGCTCGCCCCGATCCTGGTCTTCTAGGGTCCCTCGGCGGCTGTCACGGCTCCTCCCTGCAGCAACTACACACAGACATGCAAGCTCGCATGGTGTGTAGCTATTGCGGGTGCGCTCCCGTGACACAGTGGCGGCCATAGCCGCCGCTGTATCACTCGGCCCCCGCCCCCCCCCGGCGCGCGGCGTCATTGGATGTGATTGGCAGCAGTGCCAGCCAATGGCACTGGGGGGCTGCATCATCTGATGTTTTTTTACCTTAATGCATAGAATTCATTTTTATCCTTTAAATGACTTTGAACGTGGCATGGTTGTTTCATGCCAGACGGGCTGAGTATTTCAAATACCGCTGATCTACTGGGATTTTTACGTACAACCACCATAGGGTTTACAGAGAATGATCAGAAAAAGAGAAAATATCCAATGAGTGGCAGTTGTGTCGATCAAAATGCCATGTTGAGGTCAGAGGTCAGAAGAGAATGGTTTGGGATGATAAAAAGGTAACAATAACTCAAATAACCACTCGTTGCAACCTTGGTATGCAGAATCCAATTTCTGAATGCACAACGCATCAAACCTTGAAGCGGATGAGCTACAGCAGCAAAAGACCACACTGGGTGCCACTTCTGTCAGCTAAGAACAGAAAACTGAGGCTAAAATTGGCACAGGTTCACCAAAATTGGACAATAGAAGATTGGAAAAACATTACCTGGTCTGATGAGTCTGATTTCTGCTGTGACATTCAGATTGTGGGGTCAGAATTTGGTGTAACAACATGAAAGCATGGATCCACCCTGCCTTGTATCAATGGTTCAGGCTAGTAATTGTGGTGGTGTTATGGTGAGGGGGATATTTTCTTGGCACACTTTGGGCCCCTTAGTACCAATTGAGCATTGTTTAAACACCACAGCCTACCTGAGTATTGTTGCTGACCATGTCCATCCCTTTATGACTACAGTGTTCCCATCTTCTGATGGCTCCTTCCAGCAGGATAATGCACCATATTACAAAGCTCAAATCATCCCACCACTGGTTTCTTGAATATGACAATTAGGTTTTTGTCATTGGGCCCCCCACAATCCATACTAGGCTCTTCAGTCACTGGTGGTTAGGATTCCGGCAGGTGCCGACTCCTTAAAAACCTGGAAAATGCATCAAAGGCCATCAAAAACACATGTAAATGCACTTTATATGCATTTTTCATGCATTTCTATTAAAGTCTTTGAGGCCAAAATCATACACCAAAGTAGCACTAGTCCCCTTTCCAAAAACGTGCATGCTGTGTTGCATTGATGTGAATAGACATCATAGAGAATATGGTCCAGTGTCATACGATTCTGTGCAACTCAAATCACTAGTGTCAACCAGTTGGGGTAGCATTGCAGGATCCATTGAAAGGTATCTACTAAACTTTTTTGGAGGATGTTTTTTAATCACCTTCTGCCCATTCGGAATCCTTTATTGGCCCTGAGGCCTCGTACACACGATCAAATCTGTCTGCTGGAAACGGTCTGCTAGACCGTCCCAGCAGACAGATTCGATCGTGTGTACGGGCGAGCCGACGGATTTGGCCAGCCGACAGATTGGAAAGCATGCTTTCTAATCTGTCGGCTGGGAACCCGTCCGCCCGACATGTCTGCTGGTTAGTACGCTAACCAGCAGACATGTCTTCTCGCACCGGCGCCGAATGGTTTCGACGCATGCGCGGAAGTGTTTTACTTCCTGGTGCGGTGACGTGGCGGCGTCAACGTCACGACACGTCACCGACACGTCAGAGCGCCGTCTGCTGGAGGGGATTTTGGTTTGCTCGTGTGTACACGCGAGCAAACCAAAATCCAAGCAGACAGATTTGTTCAAATCGGTCGGTCCGACCGATTTGAACAAATAGATTGCCTCGTGTGTACGAGGCCTTATTGGTAAACTCCATCCTCACTTTGGATAAGTCGGAACTCCTACCATTGACCTGGCCAGTTGACACTCTGGCCAAAAGGTCCATGTCTTTTCCCTTACCCCCTTTCCCTTTTTGAATCTACTAAACTTTGCAGCCCCTGAAGCTGGCCAAAAGGTCCATGTCCTTTCCCTTACCCCCTTTCCCTTTTTGAATCTACTAAACTTTGCAGCCCCAGAAGCTCGCTAACAGGTCCATGTCCTTTCCCTTCCCCTCTTCCCCTTTTTGAATCTACTTTTCTTTGCAGCCCCCGAAGCTGGGCAAAAGGTCCATGTCCTTTCCCTTACCCCCTTTCCCTTTTTGAATCTACTAAACTTTGCAGCCCCTGAAGCTGGCCAAAAAAGGTCCATGTCCTTTCCCTTACCCCCTTTCCCTTTTTGAATCTACTAAACTTTGCAGCCCTGAAGCTGGCCAAAAGGTCCATGTCCTTTTCCTTTTTGAATCTACTAAACTTTGCAGCCCCTGAAGCTGGCCAAAAGGTCCATGTCCTTTCCCTTACCCCCTTTCTCTTTTTGAATCTAGTAAACTTTGCAGCCCTTGAAGCTGGCCAAAAGGTCCATGTCCCTTCCCTTACCTCCTTTCCCTTTTTGAAACTACTATACTTTGCAGCCCCTGAAGCTGGCCAAAAGGTCCATGTCCTTTCCCTTACCCTCTTTCCCTTTTTGAACCTATTAAAGTTTGCAGCCCCTGTGGTCTGAGGGGGAGAGGTGATAATCCCCCCTTTTTTATCAATTTTTTCTCAAGGTCCGTGGATTTCATCGGGGGGAGGAGGGCTGGGTTTTGTTTGGCATGTTATATCTTACTCGGTCTCATGGTCCGAGGGCTGTGCCGGCTGGCATTGGTCTTCAAATTGTGTTGGGGGGGGGGGGGGGGTTGGCTTGTTTGACCTGATTTATTTTGATTTCCCTTATAATTGTTTGGCTTGTACATATTTACTGTCTATTCCCCCCCCCCTTTTTTTATGTGTGCTGGTCACTGTGTTTTGACCGGAAATTGTTGACCGCATGTTGCGGCCTGTTAACTGTATCCATGCTGTGGAAAATTCAATAAAAAATTATTTTACAAAAAAAAAAAAGTTTGCAGCCCCTGAAGCTGGCCCATGTCCTTTCCCTTACCCCTTCCCCTTTTTGAACCTACTTATCTTTGCAGCCCCCGAAGCTGGCTAAAAGGTCCATGTCCTTTCCCTTTCCCTCTTCCCCTTTTTGAATCTACTAATCTTTGCAGCCCCCGAGGCCATCAATATTTCCAACAGAGCTCAGTAAAAGCTTGTGTGAACACCTGTGTATATTGTATCATTTGGTTTAATACCTCTTTCAGTCATTGCACCTGAGGAGCGCTTTTTGGGCATGAGAAACACAAGCTGGCACCCTAAACATAAAGGGCTTTAAATTCATTGGGAATCAGCTGTTAACCAGGTGGCAGCTTTGACCTGGGCTCTTGGTGGTAGATCTAATATAACGCTATTAATTATTTCCCCCTACTAATGTAAATATTACAATATATATAATATAATATATAAAACTATCGGCCAGCAAAGGATGAGACACGTCTGTATTTATAGTAAAACAAATCCTCTGTGGAGATTTTATGGGCACGTTAATATTAACTTTCTGAATGCATGCATATTAACGAATGAATAGAAAATGGATGGAAATTATCAGCGACAGATTTGAGACAGCCAAGTCAGGCTGATGGGAGCCAGTGGAGGGTCTAGCATTCAAACCAAAACTTGTCTTTTCTCAAAGCATAAAGAGGTCAGAACCCTTGAAGAGTATCATTTACCCGCCCCTGTCTGAGCCCAGGGCTAGCTGAGGCAGCACACTTCTGCTCAATAGCACGCATCATAAATAGAACATTATCTACAGGGCCAGTAGCACATGGTCCCAGCCTGGTCCCTCACCCCTCCTTCATTTACCCACCTACCCCTCAGTACTGACTGTAGGAAGAACAAGCTCAACGGTGCCTTTGTGCCATGAGGATTGTCTACTAACCCTTTCACCTCCGTTACATCTGCTTTGAAAAAAATCACGGTTTTTACGATTTTTAAATAGCTTTTTAAACAAGAATTATCCAATATTTATTTTCTCTTCTTGCATGATGGTGATCTCTTCTACCCTGCTGCCTTGAACTGTGTGATAAATATACAGCATGCCTTTACCTATGCAGCATCATTATTTTATTTCATTTTTTTGCAGCATCATTTTAATATGAACGTTTTGCATGTTATATTGCTGCAACAATACATAAAAGTAAATGACTAAAAAGTACTAAAGGATGCAGAAAATGAAACCTGCTAGGATTAATACGTTAGACATACTAACGTGTGGCGCTGTACAGAGAAAAAAAAGTGAATGGCAATGTTCTTTAAGATTAAGACCCCATACACACTATTAGATTTTCTGCAGATTTTTGTCTTCAGATTTACCAAACCCATGTAGTGCAAGGGCCTTCCTGATTGCATACAAATTGAAACTCTAATGCCGCGTACACACCACCGTTTTTCGGGTTGTAAAAAAAGACGTTCTAATGGTCTAGAAAAAAACGACGTTTTTTTAACCCGATCATTAAAACGGCCTTGCCTAAACATGATCGTGAAAGAAAAAAAAATGCTCTAGTAAAGCGCGGTGACGTACAACACATACGACGGCACTATAAAGGGGAAGTTTCATTCGGATGGCGCAACGCTTTGGGCTGCTTTTGCTGATTTCGTGTTAGTAAAAGACGATTCTTTTCAGTCTGTCACAGCGTGATGAATGTGCTTACTCCATTACAAACGCTAGTTTTACCAGAACGAGCGCTCCCGTCTCATAACTTGCTTCTGAGCATGCACGTTTTTTTCACATCGTTAAAGCCCACACACAACCATTTTTTACGACGTTAAAAACAACGTGAGAAATTATAGCATGTTCGAAATTTTTAATGCCCATTTTTTACATTGTGAAAAATTCTCTGGAGCCCACCCACAATAGTTTTTAATAGGGTTGTCCCGATACCACTTTTTTAGGACCGAGTACAAGTACCGATACTTTTTTTCATGTACTCGTCGATACCGAATACCGATACTTTTTTTAAATGTCATGTGACAGTTTTCAAACCACAATACAGACTAAGGATATTTTCTTTAGAATTATGAAGAACTCTAACTCAAGACATTATAAAAGAATAAAAATGGGTAAAAATGAATAAAAATGTTTTATTTGCTTGTAACGCAGTAGTAAAAAAACTCAAAGAATTTTCACAGAACATGTTGATAAATACAAAAAAAGTATTCTATTTAGGTATCGGGAGCATTTGCGCGAGTACAAGTACTCCCGCAAATACTCGGTATCGGTCCCGATACCGATACTAGTATCGGTATCTGGACAACCCTAGTTTTTAATGACATTTTTTACAACCCGAAAAACGGTTGTGTGTACGCGGCATAATGCCTTGTACACACGACCAGTTTTCCCATCGGAAAACCTGCGATGAGAGCTTTTGGCTGGGAATCCCGGCCGTGTGTATGCTCCAACGCAGTTTTTCCGACTGGAAAACCGCCGTCAAAAAAAGAGAGCAGGATCTCTTTTTTCCTGTCAGGAGAAAATCCTGGTGGGAAAACCGTTCTTCTGTATAAGCATACCGACGGGAAAATGCTCGGAAACAGTTCGACGCATGCTCGGAAGCATAAAACTTAATTTTGTCGGCTCCGCGTTTCTGGCAGTCAAAAGTTTACCGGACTTTTATGTGACCGCGTGTATGCAAGGAATTCCATCGGGAAAACTGTTGTTTTTTTATCCGATGGAAAAACGATTGTGTGTACAAGGCATTAAGGTTTGACTTCATATTATATGGTTTTGGTAAATCAGAAGACAAAAGTGTGAAGAAAATCTAATGCTGCGTACACACGATCGGTTAAACCGATGAGAATGGTCTGATGGACCGTTTTCATCAGTCCAAACCGATCGTGTGTGGGCGCCATCGGTTATTTAATCAACTTGTTTTAAATGTAACCGATAAATACCTAACTGATAGCAAAAAAACAATTGTTTGTAGGCACGTCCATCGGTTAAAAATCCACGCATACTCAGAATCAAGTCGACGCATGCTTGGAAGCATTGAACTTCATTTTTTTCTGCACGTCGTTGTGTTTTACGTCACCGCGTTCTGACACGATCTTTTTTTAACCGATGGTGTGTAGGCGCGACAGACCATCAGTCAGCTTCATCGGTTAACCGATGAAAACGGTCCATTAGACCGTTCTCATTGGATGGACCGATCGTGTGTACACGGCATTATAGTGTGTATGGGGTCTAAGCAATTGCCATTCCCTGTTCTGACTGGAATTTAAAAAAAGGTGAAATGTGACAGGTTTGTTTTAGGTTATAGCATTTAGCACATTATTATTGCTCTTTACACTGCCTACTGAATATGTCTGAAGGTTTTAGATATACTGACTCTTGTGCCAAATGCCATAATGCATTGCCAGTAGTTAAGAGTGTTATTTTTTTAATAACACAAATGAAATACATGTTGTTACATATATTGTATATAAATTGTATAGGCTCAACCTTTCTGAGGACTCATTTTCTTAATCTCATTTCCTTTTTCTTACCGGCGTCTGTAAATTTGCACCTCTATGTAGCGTGCATTCTGTCATTCCATGTCTCCCTTCCTCCCCTCTCCCATTCTCTATAGTAAACACACACACACACTCAATCCATGGGAGACAATCCTGCTGCTGCCACAGCCGTGTGCATGCCTTTGTCTTTCCAACCCCCCTCTCACGTCCCCAGAGTCTCTTCCCGCTTTGCTATAATGGGAGGCTATTCACAGAGATAAATGGTCAGGCTGCAGTGGGGCCTCACCTGAGGGGATCCCCCCCTTTAACTAATAGCCTTTTAATTTTCTGCCAGAAGGGCACAGACAGAGGAGGCAGAAATCAATCACATATCCATCTTCATCATTCGTGTCTAGGGAGTTTTTGGAGCCGAGTACCCTCTTGGGTCTGAGTCAAGACGAGAGAGGGTAGAAAAGACCAATGAGCAGGATACCCGTAATGTGGTAACACAGAGGGGCAATAAATCTGTGGGTATAGCCTGTTTCCGCCTCTTAGAAGGATTTGACACTAGTAATGCTAGATCATTTTACATTCAGAATTAAGAATGTTGAGAACAGCACCTTTAGGAGTAGATAAGAGATATTGCTAAAGTGTAGCACCATAATATGCAGTGATAACATCCAATGTTTCATGGAAGCAGACACTGTTTTATGAATTTATGTATATAAGTTTCAAGTTTCTGCAACGTAAATGATATTATAGATTTATGTAGTCTTTGGGCCTAGTGGTGGATAAAGTTACCAAAATGTTTGGGCCCCTGATTCAGCTACTGTCCATTCACAAACACTGCGGATAGATAGATAGATAGATAGATAGATAGATAGATAGATAGATAGATAGATAGATAGATAGATAGATAGATAGATAGATAGATAGAGTTTTTTTTGTCTCAGAGAATAGGTGCAGGAACTCCCCTCTTCTGAGCCAGGAGTCTCAAGCTGGTGGCCCTCCAGCTGCTGTGGAACTACAAGTCCCATAATGCCTCTTCCTGAGGAAGTCATGCTTGTAACTGTCAAACCTGCATGGGACTTGTGGTTTCAGAACAGCTGGAGGGCCGCCAGTTTAGGACCCCAGCTCTAAGCACTGTCTCTTGGCTCCACCCCTACCCACTTCCCACTGTTGCTCCTTTTAGAGAATACAGAACCAAGTATTATTTTGTGTTACTTAATAATTTTGATGGAATTTGAGAGACCCCACCCCAGCAATAATAGATCCCCACACAACAACAGACTGGACCCCCCACCCCCTGCAACAAAATACTACCCCAGCAACAATAGACCACTACCAACAACAACAGATCTCCTAGCAGTCAGTGTCAATAGGTCCTCCAGCAGCCAGCAACAATAAACTTTTCGCTCAACAGTAGATCCTTCCCAGCAACATAAGACCCCCCGCTATAAAATATAGGCATACCCAGCAATAATAGACCCCCTCACAAAAATAGATCCCCATAAGCGACAACAGATCCCCCCCCCCTGCATCCAGCAACAATAGACCTCTCCCTCAACAGTAGATCCTTCACAGCAACATAAGACCACCGCCAACAACAATAGACGTACCCAGCAATAATAGTCCACCTCACAAAAATAGATCCCCATTAGCGACAACAGAACCCCCCCTCGCATCCAGCAACAATAGACCTCTCCCTCAACAGTAGATCCTTCACAGCAACATAAGACCACCGTCAACAACAATAGACGTACCCAGCAATAATAGCCCCCTCACAAAAATAGATCCCACAAGAGACAACAGACCCCCCCGCTTCCAGCAACAATAGACCTCTCCCTCAACAGTAGATCCTTCACAACAACAGTCCTTCAGACTGCCCGCCAGCAACAATAGACCCCCACACAAAAATCGATCCCCACCAGGAACAATAGACCCCCACACAAAAATTGATCCCTACCAGTGACAATAGTTTCCATCGGCAGCCAGCATCAATAGACCCTCCAGCACACCCCAGCACTTTTGCCATAAAATAGATCCAGTGCTGTAGGAGCTGGAACTGTGTTCCCCCACATTCCTGCTGAAAAAAAGCCATAGACAGACAGACAGACAGACAGACAGACAGACAGACAGATAGATAGATAGATAGATAGATAGATAGATAGATAGATAGACAGACAGATAGATAGATAGATAGACAGATAGATAGATAGATAGATAGATAGATAGATAGATAGATAGATAGATAGACAGACAGACAGACAGACAGATAGATAGATAGATAGATAGATAGATAGATAGATAGATAGATAGATAGATAGATAGATAGATAGATAGATAGATAGATAGATAGATAGATAGATAGATAGATAGATAGATAGATAACAGTGTCTAGGTCTACATGACAGGGCCTAGAGGGATGTAGACAGTCTGCACACATGATCTGTTTACCATTGTTTGAGTTAGGTCTAGAAATGTAAAAAATTCTTGAAATTTTAAAGCCATGGAAAAAAAAATCGGGAAAAAAAGTAATTTTTCGGGGGGAAAAAATTCAGTGTTGAGTAGTTTTTCAAACTGAAGGTAATTTTGTTACACTGAAATGCAGTGTATATAAAAGTATTATGCTTGCAATAAAATTACAGCTTATCCAGTAAACAAAATGAACTTGCGTTTTATATTTGTTTTTAATACAAATGGAATAACAAAGACTGTGTATGTTAAGAACATTTTAACTATACATGAAAAAAGGTAACCCCGCCCCCGCTCTTTTCCCTGGTAATAATTTAAAAGCTTCCTGCCAATATTCATTTTCAGTTATTGGCAATGCTGATCCAGAAGCATATATTGCTCTGTGAAGAGCTTGATGCATGTTCTCCTGATTTTCAGGTGTCATTTTCTCTATAAGGCTCGATTCAAACTAATGTGTTTTTTGATGCATTTTGTAGAAATGCAGGATTTTTTTTTAAATGAGTTAACACATTCACATCAATGCATTTTTGTGTTTCTGGAAAGGGTTGGGGACTTGTTTCCCACAAAATGCAGCGTTATGCAACAGATGAGTTTAACAACAGATGAGTCATCAGCTGCCAGGGGGCTTCCTTCTGACAGCTGGATGTAAAAAAGAGAATTTCTGGCAAAAAAATGTAATTGTGAAAAAAAAAAAACGCGTGGTGTCCCACCCAGGTCAATACAAGGCCCATGGGTCCAGTATGGATTCAGCCAAAAGTTTTAAAAAAACGGCATGGGGTCCCCCTCACAATCAATACCAGACCCTTATCAAAGCAAGCAGCCCGGGAAGGCCAGGAAAGGGAGGTTACAGACGAGCCCCCCCTTCCTGAACCATACGGGGCCACGTGTCCTCAACATTCGCCCCCCACCCCAAAGCACCTTGCCCCCACTTTATGAAAGATAAAAAGTGAATTTTATATACAACTATATAGATCAGACCAAAATGATGGGGAAAGAGGGACGGAGGGATATGTAAACTTCTGACAGTGAATTCTATGCCTTGACAGTGGCTCTGGGGACTCTTTTGCACCTATAAGAAGCTGATGGGATCAGGGAGATTTATCAATCGTTTCTGGGGATCTTCACCCCTGATGTCAACAATGAACATTTGTGTTTTCAATATTCAGTAGTAATTATGTGGTATAACTTGTCCTTGAAGGAAACAAGAGTCTGTTCATTTTCCACTTATTAAACATTATTCTGTCATTCAACGTGCAATCTACTTTTTCTACTACTTATGGTAATGATACCATTTTTATCAAGTGGGGAAGAAGTGGATTTACAACTACATGCTACTAGAAATCTGGATTTTAATGGGGTTGTTTTGTAGGCCTTAAACGTGGGGGATGGTATTCATTTTCTATCTGACTTACTGTATCAGTATGGATGTCACACCACTTTCTTAAATTGGCCATTCATGGATCGAAATTCGGCCGGTTCAGCAGGGACCAGCTGAATTTTGATCCATGTATGCCTGTTCCCACTTTAACAGTCAGTTTCTGTAGAATGGGCTTGTTAGAAAGAAAAAAATCTCAAACAGCAGCTGCAGCCACAGTTTAGTGTATTTTTACAGCGATCAGTGCTATAAAAATGCACTGATTACTGTGAAAATGACACTGGAAGTGAATGGGTTAACCACTAGATGGCGCTGAAGGGGTTAAGTGTGTCCTAGGGAGTGCTTCTAACTGTAGGGGGGATGGGCTGTTTGTGACACGACACTGATCACAGCTTCCGATTACAGGAAGCGGTGATCAGTGTCCTGTCACTAGGAAGACTGGGGAAATGCTTGTTTACATCAGCATTTCCCTGTTCTTCCTCACCATGACACGATCGCGTGTATCCCCGCAGATCGGAGTGACGGAACTTGCGGCGCGAACGCGTCCACAATGCTGCTTTTAACCACTTAAGGACCTGTGCATGACTATATACGTCCTATTTTTGAAGAGGGATGTCTCGGTAACGGCAACAGCTGCTGCCACAACCGAGATATCCATCTCTTCAGGCGCCGGTCCTTTAAACAATAATGGTGGTCTACGTGGCGGATTCGTCGCAAAATCACCATCTCATGTTATGGCAAATCTGAATGTCGCAGCTGAAATCAAGACTCATCGGACCAGGCAACATTTTTCCAATCTTCTATTGTCCAATTTTGGTAAGCCTCTGCGAATTGTAGCCTCGGTTTAATATTCTTAGCTGACAGGTGTGGAGCCCAGTGTGGTCTTCTGCTGCTGTAGCCCATCTGCTTCAAGGTTCAATGTGTTGTGCAGTTAGAGATGATATTCTGCATATCTTATTTGTAACAAATGATTGAGTTACTGTTGCCTTTCCATCATCTCAAACCAGTCTGCCCATTCTCCTCTGACCTCTGACATCAACAAGACATTTTTGTCCACAGACCTGCCGCTCACTGGATATTTTATTTTTCTTGGACCAAACTCTAGAGATGGTTGTGTGTGAAAATCCCAGTAGATCAGCAGTTTTTGAAATACTCTGATCAGCCTGTCGGGCACCAACAAACATGTCTAGATGCCTAAATGCATTGAGTTGTAGCAATTTAGAAATCAGATGAAAGGTTTTAGTGCTGGCAAACACTTTTTGAAAGACAAATAGTGCATTTTATATACATCTATATGGATCAGACCAAAATTAGGGACAAATGAGGAGGAATGAGGGACAGAGGGACATTGCTCCAAATCAGAGACAGTCCCCTGAAATCAGGGACAGTTGGGAGCTATGTAAATGCATTGGTATGATTATCAATTTTCAGAATTAGTTACTAGACATGTGCACAACAAAAAAATGTTGTTTCGTCTCCTTTCCGTAGATTCGTAAAGATTCGTAATTTCGTAAGACGCGAGATTTCATATTCGGACTCGTTCGTATTTTCGTAACAGTTTTATTTTCGTTGATACTGAATGATTCGTAATTCTGTCTAATATATTTTCTTTAACGTGAAATTCGTAATTTTGTTAGATAATAATTTTTATTTTATTCGATACTCGTAATTTAGTAATTGTTACCTTTGTGAGATTGCTTTTTCCGTTGACTCGTAACATTGTTTTGTTTTCGTTGATTCGTGTCTACTACCGTTTTTCGAACGGATTCCATACTTTCATAAATACATTGCGGTCATTCGCAATCTCGTATTTTAGTTACGGCTGTAGCCTCCTACCGTGCTTCGAATGCATTTTCTACTTTCGGAAATACATAGCGGTCACTTGTAATGATTTGCAATCTTGTATTTTAGTTTTGTTTTCAACACGCGGCTATAGCCTCCGCCCCAGGACGCCATGGTGACTGAGACACAAAAGAGATAAGCTAATTGGCTAAGATATTAAGTAAGATACATCACTCACTACACTGCCCATTCATAAAGAACGATTTGAGAACACGAAATTACGAACAGACAAAGAAACGAATTTACGAACAAACGAATGAAAATACGAGCATACGAAATTACGAACATACATATAAGATACACTTTCTTACACTGTCCATTCATAAAGAACGATTTGAGAACACGAAATTACGAACATACATATAAGACACACTTTCTTACACTGTCCATTCATAAAGAACGATTCGAGAACACGAAATTACGAACATACATATAAGACACACTTTCTTACACTGTCCATTCATAAAGAACGATTTGAGAACACGAAATTACGAACAGACAAAGAAACGAATTTACGAACATACAAATGGAAATACGAACATACGAAATTACGAACATACATATAAGACACACTTTCTTACACTGTCCATTCAAAAGAACGATTCGAGAACAGGAACAAACAAAATTACGAACATATAAAGAAACAAAATTACGAACACACAAAGGAAATACAAACATACGAAATTACGAGCAGACAAAGGATTGAAAATACGGAATACAAATCATTTGTTATAGATGTCATTTTCATTTGTTTACTGTTTCTGCGTTTCGTATTTTCGTAAGTTTGTCCATTCGTAAGTTCGTATGTTCGCATTTTCGTTATTTTGCTTATTCGTAATTTAGTAATTTTCTTATTTTGGTTCTTTCAGCTATTCGGATGTTCGAATTGATCCGAATACTAACAAATTCGTATGAAAATCCATTCGTTACAAACCGAATCGCACAGGTTTATTAGTTGCAGCATTATTTTTCGATGGAGTCAGAGTAATATTAGTATGAGAAAACAATTGAGGTTTTTGGAACCAAAAAATAAAATATCTGTGTCAATCTCCTTGTTTTTCCCCACATCCTACTTGTTTTTTTTATCTAATGTGCCTTTGGTTACACTTCCCTCCCTCTCACTTCTGCTCTCCCCCACACTCAGCAGAGCACATGGATGTGGTACATAGAGAAGGGCACTGAGGGCTGGAGGGATCAGGTAGAGAATGCTCTTGAAGCAGCTGTTTGACTGGCCCCCCGATGTCTATAGAGAGCAGGCCCTCCTGCTCTCTTCATTCACAGAGTTCTCGCAAATTACTGGCGCAGAGTGTGGATGTGACACTGGCTTTCCCCGGAATGATTAGGGGCAGCGTGGAACTGGGAAAATCACAGTGCCAATAAAAACAAGGACTATTTATGACAGGCAGGAGATGCTATCCCCTCAAAACTACAATGCCCCCACACTGACCGTCTCCACCTCTCATTCCTACTCCCCGCTAACCTGTTATATTCCCTTAACCCTTTCAGAGCTAGAAAATATCAGTTAGGCAAAAAAAAAAAAAAAGTCTTTAACCTTATTTCTCTACACGTAGCAGATTTTATTTTGTCTCAGGTGCACTGACTGAATAGCAGCGAAAAATGGCAGACAGCAGAAATTCGAGTAGTGGTAATGCTGGGATCGATTGCCTGACCAAATTATTTAAAGGGGCTGCACCATCCAAAACAAATATTTCAATTAATGGGGGACAATAGTGGTCTAAGTTAGCCAACAACTGGATATATACATAGCTCTAAAATGTCCCTGATTTTGAGGGACTGTCCCTGATTTGAAGAAATGTCCCTCTGTCCCCCCTTCGCCCTCATTTTGGTCTCATCTATATGTAAATAAAATGCACTTTTCATCTTTTAAAAAATGTTTCCCAGTGCTAAACCTTTCATCGAAATTCTAAATTGCTGCATTTGTACATTTTAAGAGCCAATATAAAGGAATAGTAGTGGTAAAAAAACGCCCTTGTGGATTTAATTGCTGTATTTATTGGCGTATAACACTCACTTTTTTACCCCGGAAATAGAGGGTAAACTGTGCCTGTGTGTTATACGCAGGGGGCTGTAGAAAGTTTTTTTCCTGAAACTTCCCTCTTAATGTTAGGGTGCGTGTTATACGCCTGTGCGTGTTATACGCCGATAAATACGGTAACTCTTTCTTTTTTGTTTTGTTCTCCTATAACCACTAGGCCAGTGTTTTTCACCTCCAGTCCTCAAGCCCCCCCAACAGGTCAAGTTTTCAGGATTTCCCTCAGATGAAATGGCTGTGGTAATTACTAAGGCAGTGAAACTGATCAAATCACCTGTGCAAAATAATGGAAAGCCTGAAAACATGACCTGTTGGTGTGCCTTGAGGACTGGAGTTGAAAAACACTGCACTAGGCTACCACACGGCATCAAATGACGGTGAGATGATAAGTCTCTCATTCTGGGAGGACGTCATATGACATCCTCGCCTTCCCTAGCCACTACGGGGCGCACGCCGCCGCGTCACTGGGACCGTGATGTGCGCCGGGCACCCGCGATTGCCCAGTAACTGAGCAGGACCGTGGATCGCTGTGTGTAAACACAGAGATCCACGTCCCGTCAGGGAGAGGAGACCGATGATGTGTCCCTTGTACATAGGGACACAGATCGGTCACCTCCCCCAGTCAGTCCCCTCCCCCTACAGTTAGAATCACTCACTAGGGTACACATTTACCCCCTTAATCGGCCCCTAGTGTTAACACCTTCCCTGACAGTGACATTTACACAGTAATCAGTGCATATTTACAGCGCTGTTAGCTGTATAAATGTGAATGGTCCCAAAATAGTGTCAAAAGTGTCTGATTTGTCCTCCGCAATATCTCAGTCACGATAAAAATCGCAGATCACTGCCATTACTAGTGAAAAAAAAATGCTATAAATCTATCCCCTATTTTATAGCTGCTATAACTTTTGTTCAATATACGCCAAAAATATGTAGAAGACTACGTATCAGCCAAAACTGAGGAATTTGTTATATATTTTTGGGGGATATTTATTATAGCAAAAAGTTAAAAATATTGTTTTTTTTTTCAAAATTGTCGCCCTTCTTTTGTTTATAGCGCAAAAATTAAAATACCAGCAAAAGAAAGCTCTATTTGTGGGGAAAACATGATAAAAATTTCATTTGGGTACAGTGTTGCATGACGTGCAATTGTCATTCAAAGTGTGACAGTGCTGAAAGCTGAAAAATGGCCTGGGCAGGAAGGGGCTGAAAGTGCCTAGTATTGAGGTGGTTAAGAGGTGTGGCAGGGGGTGTGTCCTTTGCCTACATACATTTGCTTGTAGATGTCCCTCATTCCCATCTCAAAATGTTGGAAGATATGTATATATTTTTTTACAAAATGTGGTCATACACATTGCTTACTGATGTAGGTGAGTCACCTGTACACAACAATAGGGCAGAGCTGGGCAGCATTAGTAGCAGCACGTCACACTGATATATCTGAGATATCAGGACACAGCAAAGGACTAAACTTCAAGGAACAAGGGAATTTAAACTGGGATAGTTGGAAAGTATGAGGCAGCTGCTTTGGGCCCCACAACATTGACAGCTTCCACTTTTGCCCTGCCCTAAAGACGGCCCTGCTAGTGACCCCAAAATAGGGATACAACTTTTCCCCGAAAGGGAAATTAAAAAGACGCATGGCCATTCACTAAAGAAGAGAAGCGGTTTAACCTTAACCACTTGCCGACTGCCGCATGCAGATGTACGTTGACACAATGGCACGGGCAGGCAAATGGGCGTACCTGTACGTCCCTTTAAATTTGCTGCCCAGTGGGTGCGTGCCCACCGGGGGTTCCATGAGTGTGCTCGCGGGTCCCGGGAACTCGATGAACTCGATGTTTCCGGGCGACCCGCGAGTGCATTCCCCTATTCTGTCTAGAGACACTGTCACTGATGGCTGTTCCTCCTCGATCCGGAATGGTGATGTGTCACTCGTAGTTACGCCCCCTAACAGTAAGAATTACTCCCTAGTACTGACTTAACCCCTTCAGTGCCACCTAGTGGTTAACCCCTTCACTGCCAGTGTCATTTTAACAGTAATCAGTGCATTTTTATAGCATTGATCGCTGTAAAAATTACAATGGTCCCAAAAATTTGTCAAAGGTGTCCGATGTGTCTGCCATAATGTCGCAGTCACAATAAAAATCGCAGATCGCCGCCATTACTAGTAAAAAAAAAATTATTAATAAAAATGCCATAAAACTATCCCCTATTTTGTAGCTGCTATAACTTTTGCGCAAACTAATAATTAAATGCTTATTGCAATTTTTTTGGTTTATAGCGCAAAAAATAAAAAGCGAAGAGGTGATCAAATACAACGAAAAGAAAGATCTATTTGTGAAAAAAAAGGACAGCAATTTTGTTTGGGAGCCACTTTGCATGACGGCGCAATTGTCAGTTAAAGCTACGCAGTGCTGAATCGCAAAAAGTGGAATAGTCTTTGGCCAGCGAAATGGTCCGGGCCTGAAGCTGTTAAACTGCGTAAAGGGTTCTTTATTGTAAGAGCGGTAAGAATGCTGAATTCTCTTCCACAAGCAGTTATTTTAGCAGGGAGCATTGATAATTTAAAAAATCTATACAGGGGTATACAATGTAATACTGACATAAAAGCACACACACAGGTTGGACTTGATGGATTTGTGTCTTTTTTCAACCTTGCCTACTATGTAGCTATGTATGTAAAATCTTTTTTTATATAGTTTAGGCAAGATAGGTAGAGGGAACGAATATCTTTAAAAATAGTTGTGGTTAGGGTTTTCTTCTACTACAAGTAATAGTAAACTATGCAATGTTATGTTATTGCCTTATACAGTATATTGTATTTGGATGTTTTTTTACGGGTGTTTAGACATCCTTGCACATTCCAAAAACATACTGGAAGCAGGACCAACTGTTATTTATGGACAGTTTGTAAAGAATCAGTGATCTTTTTACAACTGTCTGTAAATTACAGGGGCTGATAATTTATCATGCTGTGTTGACTTTTTAACTATAAGTGCATGTTCACACAGGGGCAACCCGACTTACAGCGCGACTTTTTCAAGGTGACTTCAGCGTGACTTGGAGCAACTTACAACGTTACTTAAAGTTGCCTCGATGTAGATCAGAGGGGGACATGCAAGGAAAATAAAAAAACTGCATTTTAGCTTGCACATGATTGGATGATAAAATCAGCAGAGCTTCCCCTGATTTCAGATCTTCCCCTCAGATCTACCGTGACTGCTCTTCCAATTGCACTTGCAGTGCAAAGTGAATTTTCCTTTCGTAAATAAGGCTCCATGCACACTGAAGCTGATAAAAGCTATAAAAAAAACGCCATTAGCTTTGCAGGGAGCCTTTGAACGTTTTTTAGCGTTTTTGCAATAGCTTTAATCAGCATTTTTTAGTTTAGTTTATTTATTTATTTTTAGTTTTTTTATGGATAAAAAAATGCTATAAAATGCTGGCGCCGGTGTTTTTGAGCATTTTAAAGCGTTTTAGAGCGTTTTTCTGCATTTTATATGGTTTTTTTTTCGCCAAAAAAACCCAAAGGTCATTAACACAAAACGCCCAGGTGTGCATGGGCACATAGGCTAACATAGAGTTTAGTTTATGGGCTTTAAAAAAAAAAGCCAAAATGCCAATAAACTGCAGTTTATCAGCTTCAGTGTGCATGGAGCCTAACCCCCATTGTGTTTATACTGTTTACATATTGATTGTCTTCGTTTTTAATAGAGGGTCTGTCATTTTCCACGTTGCCAATAAAAATGTGCTCTATCAGTAGAAAGTGCTGCAGGAGATTGGCAACACTAACTGGAAGGCTAATTTCCTGCTAATGCCCCAGCATGTATTTGACTCTGACAGAGGCAGTCAGTCCTAAAATAGAATTCCAGGCTGAACGAAAATAGTCTTTAACTGCTTCAATACAGGGCACTTTCACCCCCTTCCTGCCCAGGTCAATTTTCAGCTTTCAGCGCTGTCACACTTTGAATGACAATTGCGCGATCATGCAACGCTGTACACAAATTAAGTTCTAATATAAAATTTAGGCCTCTGTTTCAGCTTTGGCTGTGCTGTGGGCCTTATAGGGGCTCAGATCAGTAAAGGTTAATTTACATTTGAATTTTGGGTGTAGTAAAACCCCACAGTTAAGATGCATTTTTACTCCTCCCAGCCCCAACCGTACCCCCTTTAACTGCAGTGGCAAGGGTAGGGTGACCACATTTCCAAACTACCGTTCAGGGACACACCCTTCCCAAAAATCAGCTTGTGCTGTAACAAATCACAGCACAGTGATTGGACACAAGAGACGGGATTTATGATTTCTCCAATCACAAGCAGGGGGCGGGGATTGTGCTCCTCCAGGCATTCCCGGCCAGGACAAGTATTGTCAGTGAGTAAAGAGGTGATGTGGCGCCCTTTTTTGGGGGCCTCAGATTGGCCCCAGGGGTGGCTGTGTCAGTTTCATTCCGGGACACTGTTGTCCTGGAATGATGGTGCCCGGGACAGACCTGCAAAATGCGGTACTATCCCGGGCTATCCGGGACACGTAATCACTCTAGCTGCACCGCAATGCCTAGAAAACATACGTTTTTCGGCAATGTGCAGTGCGAATGCATCGCACATACTGTATGTGAACCAGCCTCACTGAAATCAATGTATTTTATAATGTTATGCGAATTGGATGCGGGTTTAAGCCGCAACCAATTCGCATAGGTGTGAATCCGGCCTTACAGATTACTTTTAAAGAGAAGAAAAGAAGACAAGAAACACAATCAAGCAGGTTCTTGGTGATTTAATTTAATTTTTAATTTTTACTTAAATGTGTATATATTTTAGAAGCACAGAACAGGTGGTGCTCCTGTACGAGACATAAAATATTTGCTTACACATAATACATACCTATGCTATCAGCATTCCCAGCCAACACAGGTCCATAATTATACTATAATTGGTGCAAACATAAAATTGGTCTGTCCTGAGTTGCACAACAAATATGTAAAAATCTGCTTGGGAATATTATATGGGCCTATAGAAGAGAAGGGGCCTTTATAGACCAGCTGCCTGTACATGAAAGAATCACGGACATTTGTGAATTTTTAATCAATGTTTTGCATACAAATAAAAAGTACATATGGTAAGGATGCAAGAAGAGAAGGAAGGACGCAATTTATATAATATCTTGTCTCCGCAAGTCTAGTTAGTATTAAAGAATGTTGATTAAGGTGAAAACTGTCAGATAAAGATTGTGCACTTTGCTTTACTTCAATGCCATTACTACCAGCAGCATATATAGTATATACTGTTCTTTCTTCTCCACTGCTCCTTTCAGCTTATGGAAGAGCAAAAAGATAGTCCATCTAAGGCCGCATACACACGATCGGTTCAAACCGATGAAAACGGACTGAAGTTTGATTTCATCGGTCCAAACCGATCGTGTGTAGGCCCCATCGGTCCGTTATCCTTAGGTCATAAAACAGAGGGCTTACCTTAGAAATTGAATTGATGGACGGCTAACCGATAGGTCAAAACCGATCGTTAGTATGCAAAAGCATCGGTTAAAAGGCCGCGCATGCTCAGAATCAAGTCGATGCATGCTTCGTTTTTTTCAGCATGTCGTTGTGTTAAAACACGTAAACGTCACCGCGTACTGATACGATCGTTTTTTTAACTGATAGTGTGTAGGCACATCAGTCCATCAGTCAGCTTCATCGGTGAACCGATGAAAACCGTCCATCGGACCGTTCTAATCGGATGGACCGATCGTGTGTACGCGGCCTAAAAGCTCAGTCTTTCTAGTTGCAATATCCCCCTTTTTATCCTTTTTTTCCCCACAATTTTACATACTGTCACCAGTGCAGTACAGCATCATCATATGACTGGCGTGGCGGTGATCAGGGATACTGACTAGTGACAGTATGTTAAAAAAAATAATAATAACACTTATTTAATTTTTCAATTATTTTTTCAATTATTTTTTTAATCTTTTTTTTTCATCACTATTTTTTGTACATACTTTCGTCAGAGTAGTTCAGTGTCACTATAGTAACACTACACTTCTTGGGGGATGATCAGGAACTTTTTTTTTACACTTTGATTGCTGTTACAATGATGATCACTGTACCAGCAATTTTTTGTACAGTCATGAATGGGTTATATTCATAACAGCTGTGCTTACTAGTGATCTGTGATTGGATACAGCTAATCACATGGTACGGAATGCTATGATTGGCTCAGGTACAGTACAATGCGATAGCTGTGGGGCTATCACAGCATAGCTATAGGAAACCCAGCTGTTATGAATGAAACTCATTCATAATAGCTTTGTTGACATTGTGATCTCTGGACCGCTCCAGGTGGCCGGGAACCGCAATTTGCGGGAGTGGTGCACTGCATACCCCAGGCTGGATGACATACATGTACGTCATATAAACATATTCGCCAGCACACCAAGGATCGTACAAAAAACGTCCAAAAAGATGTGCAATTGGAATATTTATTGATACATGTACGTCAGTCAGCCTGCCCGTGCCACCTACCAATAGTAAATGTACACATGGAAATTGGTTAATTAAAAAAAACATATACAGTACATCTCCACAAGACATGCACATTTCCAATGTTTTAACTTTTTAAAAACCCACCAAGTACAGAAAAATAGCTATTTATTTATCACTTATCTCCTAATTTAACATGCCTTTTTGTTGATTGCAATTACTAGAATTGGTGTCAGCCCTGCCCACTTGTCTGTTGTTAAGCTACTAAATTCCCCATATTCTCCAGGGACTAATTGTTCCGTAATGCCAAATAAGAACTGTGAAGACTCACTAATATTATACAGGATGTGCACAGGACACTGCATTTCTGATAAGATCAACTACTAATTTTGCAATGAAAGTGTTACTAGACCCACAACAGTAAAATCAGTCTGTATATGGAGTAAAGCATGCTTGTTATACTCAGTGTGGAACCTAAGGGGTTAATCCTCTGCATTGTGTGAAAAGGCTGTTTGATCTTGTATGCACAGATCCTCCTCTTCTTCCACTGACGCCAAAACAGGTCCAGATAAGACAGAGTTACTGGAGTCAGGCTGCACATGCTCAGTTTGGTGTGTATTGCTAGAGAACTTTTTTTTCTTGGATGAGTGCATGTAATCAGCACAGGGCCAATCAGCATTGTCCAGGCAGAGGGTAGGGGTCCTAAATCCTGATAAGACAGCTCAGTGCAGTATGAAAACTCCTCCTAAAAGCTTTAACCAGACACTCACAAGACTGCTATATACTGTTGATGAGAAAAGGTATTCAGCAGTTTATATTTAGTAAAATAATTGCATTTCCATGTTCTGTGTACTGTGGGAGACCAGATATAGTGAATGCAGGTTCTGGGTTTAGTAACACTTTAGAGCAGTTCTAAACCAAAACCCCAAAATGTTGTAATATATAGCAGTTTACCAACCATTTGAAGTAGAGGCTGCATTCCTTTTTTTTTTTCAGGCTTTTCCCCTCTGTTTCCACCTGGTGATCTGGCCAATAACACCTCCTGCGTTAGTGTGCCCCCCCCCCCCTCTGGATGAAGGAGCACAGGGGCACCTTTGGACACCAGTATTGTCAGTCTAGGGGAGGAGGTGGGAGTGTTAAATATGCTAGCAGATTCAGATATCCTAACAAATTGAAGCCAAACTCAAGCAGATACTCTATAATAGGAAGTTACATGGGAAAAAAATGTTCCCTTTGGGATAAAGGTTTTACATCAATAAATAAAGATGATTATTGTAAGCAACCTGTCAGTGGAAAATGGTTTCCCTCATCCCTTTAATTGCTACATATGCTGGATAACTTGTTCTTTTGAAAGACAACAGGCTTAATGGCTCGATCGTGAGAATAAAATAAAATAAAGAGAGCCTAAAAAATAAAAGGAGGATAGAAAGTCCCTGGAGAGCTGAAGCTCTCGTGTACAGCGCTGGAGGAAGATTGGGATCAAGTAAGTATAGAGGGGGGGGGGGGGGGGTTGCGGGGGTTTTGCAGCATAGAGAAGTTTTTTTTTTCCTTCATGCTTAGAATTCCATGAAGGTAAAAAACCTTGGGTCTTTAAAACAACTTTAGGGTTTGCATACACTCTGCTTGAAATAGTCTCCTTGTAACTGCACTGCATCATCTACAACTGAATTGTAGATGATGGGGAAAATGCCCCTGTGATAGATAGATAGATAGATAGATAGATAGATAGATACATAGATAGATACATAGATAGATAGATAGATAGATAGATAGATAGATAGATAGATAGATAGATAGATAGATACATAGATAGATACATAGATAGATAAGACTATGATAGATAGATAGATAGATAGATAGATAGATAGATAGATAGATACATAGATAGATACATAGATAGATAAGACTATGATAGATAGATAGATAGATAGATAGATAGATAGATAGATAGATAGATAGATAGATAGATAGATAGATAGATATGTAGTGCCCCCTTACTTTCAGTACGGGCACTACGCTAAAGTTAGTGGATGAATGGGAGAGTTACTTTGCTCCCATTCCTTATTTGTTAAATTGCAGGCCGCTGCTGTTTCGGAACTGTCCTGTGGGCCGGTCTGTGGCCCAGAGGTGTGGTTACACCCCTGGGCGGCAGTGGGCGCTAGAGGGGTTCTGACAGAGCCGCCCTTTCCCAGCAGCCAATTGGAGGAGTTCTTCCCTCGCTGGGCATGCTGGGGAGGGGTATATCTGTGGCAGCTACCACGTGTTCGGGGGCGATTGATGCTATTGGGGCTGTTAAGGTCCACGTTCGGCATCCACCTTCGGGGTGTGCGCATCCATGGACCCGACCCCATCCGCATTGCCCACCTGGCCAGAATCAACTGTTCTACGACGACCCATCCAGATGTGGATAGGGGCCCCAGTGACCTACTGGGTCTCCAACCTTATTGAGAGGATCCCAGGCTGTGTGCCGCTTGGTGGGGGATCGGCTCGAGGAGAACCCTGGAGGCAGGTTGTCTGAGAGGGCTGGAACGAACCATCGGGGATCTGGTCGCCGAGAATTAACAGGTACCTGTCAGCTATCAACCGGTGACACTTTCATTGCATTTACTGGGAGGATTCGCTCAATCCGAATTGTTCTCTTGAGTACTGAAGTACTGCGCCTGTGGCAGAGGCCCGAGCCAGGTCTGCCATAGAGACCTGTTCCTCCCAGCAAGCTCCAAGTGACATTCCGGCTGCCAGGCTTATAACGGGGGTCTGTCCGGAGGCACTTCACCCACTCCTCCTGAGTGGCGACGAACTGTATCTACTACTACCGAGAGCGAGACTGTTCTGTGTTATATCCAGGCCTGATACCGCACTGTTCTCTATTGCTTCATCAACCTTTCCTATCTCCTGTTGATGTTGGCCGTTGTTGGGCCCTGGAATAAAGCATTTAAAAATCCATTTGGTGACTAGACATTCGCTCAATGCTACTACTCACTGCTACTACCCCTAGACACACTACAGGGTAGCTTAGTATCCCGATCCCAAACAACAACCAGCGGCTCCTGAGGGGGTATCGCTGCAGATATATAGATAGATAGATAGATAATTGCGAGATAGATAAATAAATAGATAGACGTCCACCCGCAAAGTATTGTGGAAAGGCATCCTGTATAGGCACAGGGATGTGCTGGTGGGCCGCTGCCTGTTTCTGGGTTTAGGGAGCACATTTGTGCCCCCCCCCCCCAACACCATTTGTGATTGTACACAGTGGGAGTTTGTCAGCAGTTCCCAGCCAATGGTTCATGGCCAGGACCTGCTGTTCGGCTGTGTCCAATCACAGACCAAAGCCATGTGTTGACAATCAACACAGGTCCTATACAGAGAAAACAATCTCTCTGTTTCTTTTCCCTGCAAAGGGATATTTAGTAAAAAGCAGCACACATTACACAAATTAACACTTGTTAGGCACACATTTAAACCCTTGATTAACCGATATGTTAACCCTTTCCCAATCAGCGTCATTAGTACAGTGACAGAGAATAGTATTATCACTGTATTAGAGTCACTGATGATGTCAGTAGCAGTTAGTTACTTCCCACCCAGTGTAAGTTATTGTCAGATTTCCTGCCACATTATCACAGTCCCACTATAGTAGCTGATATCCGCCATTAGTAGTATAAAATATACATTTCCAGTATACACTGTCAACCATAGTTTGTAGATGCTATAACTTTCATACAATGGAATTTTGTTTACCAAAGACATGTACCAGAATACATTTTGGCCTAAATTTATGAAGAAATTCAATTTTTTTTATTTGATATGTTTTATAGCAGAAAGTAAAATTATTGATTTTTTATTTTTATTTTTTTTATGGTCTTTTTTCATTTAATTAAAAAAAATAAAAAACAGTAGTGATCAATACCAAAAGAAAGCTCTATTTGTGTGAAAAAAATACAAAAAATTTAGTTTGGGCACAGCGTTGTATGACTGCACAATTACCAGTTAAAATAGCGCAGTGCTAAATAGCGAAAAATGGCCTGGTTGTGATGGCGGTTAAACCTGAGATGAGGTGGTTAAATTATTTCATGTAAGTTGTTTAGCTGGTGTCACAAGTGACTTTACACTGAATAAACCTAGAACAATCTGCATATTTTTTTTTTTAGTAAGTACAGAAACCTGTGTATTTTTTCACGTTCACACATTAAACATACTTTACAAAGAAAATCCACTAGGCTTATTAAATGAGGTAAAGTCATGCTGACTGATTATCCAATCATGAGTTAAGCCTAGTAGCCTAGGTCCACACAATTCACATGGGACGATTTAAAGGAAACCGGACCGACATTCAGCCCGTATGTACGGCAGCTGGTCTGACAGAAAGCTCTGTTGAAGACTCATGACTGAAAAGGTCTGCTGATGGACCAGATTGCTCTGGCAGGGGGGGGGGGGTACCCCCTGTCAGAACATAGTAGTTCAACATGGGAGATCACTGTACTAACATTGGATTGTTAGTACGACAGATCCAACCTGAGCTGTCAGTAGTTTTTCATTCAAAACTAGTAGTGTATACGAGGCTTAAGAATTCTTTATTTTTCCATGTTTCTTACATTTGATTAAGTATTTTTTTACCCTTGATTGGGTATTTTCACTTTGTTTCGCCCCATTTATTAATTTAGGTAAAATTTGCTAAGTGAAAATGTACCGCTCCTTTAGTAAACCAATGTCAATGTGTTATTCCACAGCTGTAATATATTTATAACAGGAAAACTTGACTATTTTTTGTTTATAAATCTGTAACAATATAATGACTTTACCTGCTCTGTGTAATGGTTTTGCTCAGAGCAGCCCCGATCCTCCTCTTCTCAGGTCCCTCTTCTGTGCTCCCAGCCCCTCCCTCCTGTTGAGTGCCCCTACAGCAATCAGCTTTCTATGGGGACCCCTGAGCCGAGCCGCTGCTCTATGTGTCCATTCAGACACAGAGTCACGGCCCAGCCCGGCTCCCTCTCTCTCCTCATTGGCTCACTGACTTTGATTGACAGCCAATGGCTCTTTGCTGCTGTCTCAGCCAATTAGGAGAGAGAGTCCTGGACAGCCTAGTCTCTCGCGCAACATCGCTGAATTGAGATTGGGCTCAGGTAAGTATTAGGGGAGCTAAGGGGAGGCTGCTGCACACAGAAGTTTTTTTTTTTTTTTTTTTTTTATCATAGAATGCATTAAGATAAAAAACCTTCTGCCTTTACAACCACTTTAAATGATCACTAAAGGATTTTTTTTTTAGCTAAATAGCTTCCTTTACCTTACTGCAGTCCTGGTTTCATGTCCTCATTGTTCGTTTTTGCTTTGAAGTTGCTGTAATTCTGCTCTGATCTCCACACTTCCTGCTTGTCTGGCTCCTTATGAAAAATCTCATGGCAGCTTTTCACTGTGGTCCAAGCTGTCATTACTGTGTGTCTAAAACTCCTCAGAACCAATCAGATTCATTTAAAAAAAAAAAAAACACTGCCCTGGATTTGTTTGTTTTTGTTCTGTGTGTCTCTTTACTTCACAGAAACATAAAACCATTTTAAAAACAAAAGTGAAACTAGAGGCACATTATATGATTGATTTTTATCTATTTTTAATCATTTTTAAAAGGAATCAGTTAACTTTTATGTCTCTATACCCTGTAAACGGTCATTTCAGCAAAAAAAAATGTTTTCCTTTAGTGATCCTTTAAGTTTTCAGAAATAGCATTCCAGCACTGTTCCATAGTGTTGTCACACTGTTTATGTTGACACTGTACCATGCTGACGCAATCTTGTCCAAAATTGTTAATTGTAACAATTTATATATTTATGCTGAAACAAGATTGTTAAATATAAAAGTTTATATAATTGTGACCCCGTGATTTTGTTTCATAAACTTGGACTGATTGAACTAGATCATATGTTATTTTTTTTTCTCCTGCAAGGCTCAGTTAAAGTAAATTACAGTTCTCCAACTGTGTCTGCTGTCTACTACTACCTTTGCAGACCCCTGCCTCAACAGGTTATAAACCCAGAAAATCATCTTGCTGAGATGCTATGGACAGAGAGAAGTAGACTAGCTAGTAAATAATGGCTGGCAGTCTAAAGCTCAAATCTGATGAAACAAAGCTGGAGAACGGTGCTAAGTAGAGAAGTTCAGAATAAGATTTATCCTGTGTAATAATGACCTATAGGAAGGACTTAGTACAGTAAGACCAGAGCAGCATCCTGAGAATTGGAACAGGCAAAGCAGTAATCCGCTTAGTAGTAGAAGATGACCAGCTGATTAAGTGGACAGCATTTCAGAGACAGCATGAAAAGACAAATCTGAATAGTAAATTATACCTGGAACACAGTTGGGAAACTTTTTTGTTTGGGCACCCAAGGCAAAGAAGCCAAGCTGTGCTTTTGTTCTTATATGAATTCATTATTTCTTGCCAATATCGTTGCACTATTTATTGTATTCTGTTTTCTGTAATTATTTTTGCTAGAAAAAGAATGACTCTTTAACAGTACAATAGTAGAAGAGAAAAGGGTATGGGTATTTGCATTTAAACAAACTGTGCAGGGGTCATAAAAATTGTTATTTGTTAACTTATATTATGAATGTATTCAGTGTTTATCCTTATGTTCCAATAAGCTGGGGGGGGGGGGGGGGGTGTCCATTATTCCAGGGAAGAGCAGGATTTAGTGTTCAAGGAAATGTAATGGCATGGGGTAAGCACGATTGTCACAATGGCTGTGGCTGCAGGAAAGAGCTGCGGGGTGTATGTCAGTCTAAAGGAGGGTGATAGTTAGGCCCCTTTCACACGGGGAGGATCAGTAATGATCCGCCTCCGTATGCTCAGCCCTGTCTTTTCTCCGCTCTCCCCTATGGGGGGATCGGATGAACACGGACCGTATGTCCGTGTTCATCCGATCCGATCCGCAGACGGAAGAAAAAATAGGGTTTTCTTCCATCTGCAGAATCGGATCATTGTGGAGGTGGACGTGATCGGGACGAGATCGGGTGTCAGCGAATGTTTATCCGCTGACACCCGCAATCTCATAGGGACCAATGTATGTCCCTTTTTCATCCGCAAACGGATGGATGAAAAAGCGGACATACGGTCCGCAGGTGTGAAAGGGACCTAAGGTCTCTTTCACACGGGGCGGATCAGTAATGAACTTGCTCAGCGGGGATCGCTCCGTTGATCCCCGCTGAGCCGGCGGATGACAGGGCGGTCCCTGCACACTGAATGAATAAATGAATGAAAAACTTATATAGCGCGGCACATGCGAACTAAATCGCCTCTGTGCGCTCGTTGTTCCTGTCTCTCTTGACATCAAAAGAGATGAGTTTTGATCTTTCTTCTGAAGCTCAGGTGGTTTTCCTCCAACCGAATGCTGGTTGGTAAAGCGTTCCATAGTCTGGGACCTTGGAGCTCAAATCTTCTTTCTCCTTTGGACTTGAATTTAGCTTTGGGTATCTGGAGCAGGTTTTGGTTGGTGGATCGCAGAACGCGATTGGAGCTTTTATCTTTTCGCATAGATATTGGGGGGCCTTCCCATGGATGCATTTATGCGTCAGACAGAGTGCTTTAAAAGCAATTCTGTCCTTTACTGGCAACCAATGAAGGGTTCTCAATGAAGGTGAGATTGATTCCCATGGTTTTTTCCCAGTCACAAGTCTGACAGAGTGCTTTAAAAGCAATTCTGTCCTTTACTGGCAACCAATGAAGGGTTCTCAACGAAGGTGAGATTGATTCCCATGTTTTTTTCCCAGTCACAAGTCTGACGGCCGTATTCTGAACGACTTGCAGACGAGAAATTTGGTACTTTGGGAGTCCGAGGTAAAGGGCATTTGCATAGTCCAGTCTAGAGTTTACAATTGTTCCCACCACGACTGCTATGCGTAGTAGGCACAGCAGATGGTGAGATTCACTGACTACTGACCCTATTTGTGCATCCATTGTCATGTAGGTGTCGAAGATGACCCCGAGACTTTTGACTTTGGAGCTAGGGGTGATGATTTGGCCCAGAATGGGCGGGGGTGTCCAAGTTGTTGCCAGTTGATTCTTACGACTGGGGTGAAACAGAAGAAGTTCTGTTTTGGAACTGTTGAGTTTAAGATAACTCTTCGTCATCCAGTTTTCTATCAAAGAGAGGCACAGCTGCGTGTCGTCTGCATATGAGTGATAAAGCAGTTTTTGGCTACTGATGATTTCAAAGAGAGGGTGAAGATAGATGTTGAACAGCACCGGCGACAGAGAGGATCCTTGAGGGACTCCGCATGACACAGTGCGTTTTTCAGAAGTGAAAGGTCACAATTTCACTGTTTGTGATCAGTTTTCCAGGAAAGAGGAGAACCATGATAAATCACCTACTGCGAATCTGGCTACTTCAGCTAGCCGAGTCAGTAATATTTTGTGGTCTACCGTGTCGAAAGCTGCGCTTAGGTCCAACAGAACTAGAAGACAAGATTCTCCTTCATCTGTGGTCTGTGCAGGGACCGCCCTGTCTTTTCTTTGCTCTCCCCTATGGGGGGATCGAATGAACACGGACCGTCTGTCAGTGTTCACCCGATACAATCCGCCAGACAGATGGAAAAGTAGGTTTTTTCTCCGTCACACTTTGGCGGATCGGAGCAGGTCGGATGTCAGCGGGCATGTCACCGCTGACATCCGCGGCTCCATAGAGGAGCATGCGCCCGATCAGGTCTGCCTAAAAAACTGGCAGGCGGATCTGAACGGGCCGCCCGTGTGAAAGAGCCCGAAGACATTGCCTTTATTAGACTAGGTTCTCATTTGTGCTTCTGCTTCTTCAATAGTTTTTACTGCATTTTTGCATGTGTTTTTGAATGTGCTTTTATGCATTTCACTGGTTTTAACCAATGGCAATCAATAAAGTTTTTTTTGCATTGTGACAATAGGGCAAGTATGTATGCAGAAGTGTAATTTAATAATCATAGAAAGAATGCTTTAAAAAATATATGTTAATTGTGAGCAAACAGAATATAAATCTAAATCAAAACAATATCTGGTGTGACTACCCTTTGGCTTCAAACCAGCATCAATTCTTATGCCTCATACACACGTACAGGTTTCCCGGCGGACTTTTTACCACCGGGAAACCCGAGTTAAAAGCCGAGAACCTGCTTGGCAGCTTTTTCTCCCTACACACGGCCGGTTTTCCTGGCAGGAAAACTGCCATGAGAGCTTTGGTCGGGAAACCCGGACGTGTGTATGCTCCACCCCAATGTTTCCCATTGGAAAACTGCCGGGAAAAGCCCGCCGGGAATCGAGGCAGGAAAAAAAAACATGTTCTAATTTATCCCTCCGAGATTCCTGACAGTTTTCCTGTCAGGAAAACTGCCATGGAGCATACACACGGCCAATTTTTCCAGCCAAATCTGTCAAGGCAGTTTTCACAATGGGAAAACCGGTCGTGTGTACGTGGTATTACATTTGCATACTTTGTATACTTGCACAAAGTCAGGAATTTTGTAGGACTAGAGTCAGGTGAGGTTTTATGTTACAGGTCATACACCATGGCAAGACTGAGCGCACCAACAAGATACAAGGTAGTTATACTGCAGTGGCAAAGTCTCCCAGGCAAAGATTTTAACCACTTTTTTTTAAACTTGACCCTCTTTTTTTGTTTATAAGGTGGTTGTTTAACCACAGAGGTGATCAAATACCACCAAAAGAAAGCTCTATTTGTGGGGAAAAAATTATAAAAATGTCATTTGGGTGCAGTGTTGCATGACCGCGCAATTTTCATTAAAAGTGTGACAGCGCTGAAAGCTGAAAAATGGCCTGGGCAGGAAGGGAATGAAAGTGCCCTGTATTGAGGTGGTTAAAGCAGACTAGGGTTTCAAGATGCGCTGTTCAAGCTCTTTTGAAGAAGCACAAACAACGGGCAACGCTGATAGAAGCAGTGTTTGGCCAAGAAAATTTAATGCAGCAAATAAAAGACACTTGCTGGCTTCCCTTCGACATCAGAAAATGTCTAGCAGTACCATCAGCACAGAACTGGCGGAAATCAGGGGAACCCAGGTACATCCATCTACTGTCTGGAGAAGTTTGGCCAGAAGTGGTCGTCATGGAAGGATTGCGGCAAAACAGTTGTACCTCCAACGTGGAAACAAAGCTAAGTGACTACTCAACTATGCATGAAAATATAGGAACTGGAGTGCAGAAAAATATAAATATTTGGCTGTAGCATTAGGCAGTTTGTTCACCGAAGAGCTGGAGAGTGGTACAATAATGAGTGCAGTGAAGCATGGTGGAGGTTTCTTGCAAATGTGGGATTTTTTTTCTGAAAATGGATTTGGAGATTTGGTCAGGATCAATGGTATCCTCAATGCTGAGAAATATAGGCACATACTTATCTATCATGCCATATCACCAGGGAGGCGTATTATTGCCCCAAATTTATTCTGCAGCAAGACATTGACCCCCAATGTCATTAAATGGAATTATGTTCAGTGTAAAGAAGAACAAGGAGTACTAGAAGTGATGGTTTGGCTCCCACTGTGCCCTGATCTCAACATCATCGAGTCTTTCTGGTATTACATAGTTAGAAGAATTTGAGGCCAGGGCCGGACTGGCTTAGCGGGATACCGGGAAAATTCCCGGTGGGCCGCCTGCTGTCAGTCAAACTAATCAGCTGTGGGGGCCACGGCGGCAGCCACACTTTGCTATTATATGCCTGCCCCATGCCTAGCTGCAGTCACCAGTGTCATGTTGATGTTTTCATTATGTTAATAAAAAGCAGCGGCGGGTTGCAGCCGATGCACCTTCCTTCCCGCGCTGTGTTTACTGGAGGCTGGAGCAGTGGAGCGATCATGTGTCTGAGGGAGGGGAGGAGCCGAGCAGGAGAACCGAACGTCAGATCTAGTTCCATCATCCCGTGCGGCGCAAGCACCGCCCACTATGTTTCTCCTGCAGAGTCATCAAGTGTTAAGGCAGAACCGCAGAGGAGAACAGCCTCGGCCAGCCTTGGAGTTGGAGCACAAGCCACAAGGTAAACAAATAGATTTTAATGAAATCCATCCATGCTGTTCCATCCTAAATCTCGACTCTCTCTCACCATATAACGGTGCACCCCCCCGCCCCCTCCTCTCTCTGTCACGGTCACCTACCTTTGCTGCCCCTGGAAATTGTAAACTGTATATTCTCAGAGAGAAGGGGGGGGGGGAGTGCAACGTGCAATTGGTGGTGTGAGAGAGAGAGAGATTATACAGTTTACAATTTGCAAGGTGCATCTCTCTCTCTTAAAGCAAACAAATTATGTTTTTTTGCCGGTAAATGGTCTGCAGAGCATTTTAATCTCTTTCTCTTTCCCACCATTGCAGCCGCTCTCTCACTCTCTCTCTCCCCCCCCCACCATTGCAGCCCCCCTCTATCCCTCCCACCATTGCAGCCGCTCTCTCTCTCCCCCCCACCATTGCAGCACCCCTCTCTCTCCCCCACCATTGCAGCCCCCCTCTCTCCCCCACCATTGCAGCCCCCCTCTCTCCCTCCCACCATTGCAGCCCCCTCTCTCCCCCCATTGCAGCCCTCTCTCTCCCCCACCATTGCAGCACCCCTCTCTCTTGCAGCCCCTCTCTCTCCCCCCACCATTGCAGCCGCTCTCTCTCTCCCCCACCATTGCAGCACCCCTCCCCCACCATCTCTCCCCCACCATTGCAGCCCCCCTCTCTCCCCCACCATTGCAGCCCCCCTCTCTCCCCCCCACCATTGCAGCCCCCCTCTCTCTCCCCCCCACCATTGCAGCCGCTCTCTCTCCCCCCCATTGCAGCTGCTCTCTCTCCCCCACCATTGCAGCACCCCTCTCTCCCCCCCCACCATTGCAGCCCCCCTCTCTCCCCCCACCATTGCAGCTCCTCTCTCTCTCTCTCCCTCCCACCATTGCAGCCCCCCTCTCTCCCTCCCACCATTGCAGCCCCCCTCTCTCCCTCCCACCATTGCAGCCGCTCTCTCTCTCCCCCCACCATTGCAGCACCCCTCTCTCTCCCCCACCATTGCAGCCCCCCTCTCTCCCCCACCATTGCAGCCCCCCTCTCTCCCCCACCATTGCAGCCCCCCTCTCTCCCCCCCCCCTCTCTCCCCCCACCATTGCAGCCCCCCTCTCTCCCTCCCACCATTGCAGCTCCTCTCTCTCTCTCTCTCTCTCTCTCTCTCACTATTGCAGCCCCTCTCTCCCTCCAACCATTGCAGCCCCTCTCTCTATTGCAGCCCCTCTCTCTCTATTACAGCCCCTCTCTCCATTGCAGCCCCTCTCTCCATTGCAGCCCCTCTCTCTCTCTCTATTGCAGCCCCCCTCTCTCTCTCTCTCTATTGCAGCCCCTCTCTCTCTCTCTCTCTCTCTCTCTCTCTCTCTCTCTATTGCAGCCCCTCTCTCTCTCTATTGCAGCCCCTCTTTCTCTCTCTCTATTGCAGCCCCTCTCTCTCTCTCTATTGCAGCCCCTCTCTCTCTCTCTATTGCAGCCTCTCTCTCTCTATTGCAGCCCTCTCTCTCTCTCTCTCTCTATTGCAGCCCCTCTCTCTCTCTCTCTCTATTGCAGCCCCTCTCTCTCTTTTTCTCTCTCTCTATTGCAGCCTCTCTCTCTCTCTCTCTCTCTCTATTGCAGCCCCTCTCTCTCTCTCTCTCTCTCTCTCTCTCTCTCTATTGCAGCCCCTCTCTCTCTCTCTCTCTCTCTCTCTCTATTGCAGCCCCTCTTTCTCTCTCTCTCTCTCTATTGCAGCCCTCTCTCTCTCTCTCTCTCTCTCTCTCTCTCTCTCTCTCTCTATTGCAGCCCCCCCCCCTCTCTCTCTCTCTCTCTCTCTATTGCAGCCCCTCTCTCTCTCTCTTCTATTGCAGCCCCTCTCTCTCTCTATTCTATTGCAGCCCCTCTCTCTCTCTATTGCAGCCCATCTCTCTCTCTCTCTATTGCAGCCCCTCTCTCTCTCTCTATTGCAGCCTCTCTCTCTCTATATTGCAGCCCCTCTCTCTCTCTCTCTCTCTCTCTCTCTCTCTCTATTGCAGCCCCTCTCTCTCTCTCTCTATTGCAGCCCCTCTCTCTCTCTCTATTGCAGCCCCCCTCTCTCTCTCTCTCTCTTGCAGCCCCCTCTCTCTCTCTCTCTCTCTCTCTATTGCAGCCCCCCTCTCTCTCTCTCTCTCTCTCTATTGCAGCCCCTCTCTCTCTCTCTATTGCAGCCCCTCTCTCTCTCTCTCTCTATTGCAGCCCCTCTCTCTCTCTATTGCAGCCCCTCTCTCTCTCTCTCTCTCTCATTGCAGCCCCCCTCTCTCTCTCTCTCTCTCTCTCTATTGCAGCCCCTCTCTCTCTCTCTCTATTGCAGCCCCCTCTCTCTCTCTCTCTATTGCAGCCCCTCTCTCTCTTTATTGCAGCCCCTCTCTCTCTTTCTCTATTGCAGCCCCCCTCTCTCTCTCTCTCTCTCTCTCTCTCTCTCTCTCTATTGCAGCCCCCTTCCTCTCTCTCTGTCTCTATTGCAGCCCCTCTCTCTCTGTCTCTATTGCAGCCCCTCTCCCTCTCTCTCACCACTGCAGCCCCTCTCTCTCACCATTATAGCCCATCTCTCATGGATTTATTTCTTTAAAAAAAAAAAAGCTAAGTTATGTATTATAATAAAATAATATACTGTAAATAATAATAAAATGTGAATGTATTTATTCAGGTAAAAAAAATGTGCATTTATATATTTTTTGCCTGTTCTCTCTGCATTGATCTCTTGTATCATGTTTGCAGTCTCTGACCATCTCTTGTATCGTGTCCGCAGTCTCTGACCATCTCTTGTATCATGTCCGCAGTCTCTGACCATCTCTTGTATCATGTCCGCAGTCTCTGACCATCTCCTGTATCATGTTTGCAGTCTCTGACCATCTCTTGTATCGTGTCTGCAGTCTCTGACCATCTCTTGTATCATGTCCGCAGTCTCTGACCATCTCTTGTATCATGTCCGCAGTCTGCAGTCTCTGAGGGAGTTTGAAGAGGAGTCAAGAGTGGGAGTGTCGCTGGGATGGGGACCATGGGAGAAGTCAGAGAAACCAGAGCCACCAAGCTGGAGCCGATTGACTGATCCCTGCAAGGTGCACCTAAATGGAGGTCAGTGAAAGCACCGCAAGGCCAGCCTAAGTGGGGGGGGGGTCACTGATGTAAGGTGGAGTGAATACAATAATGTAAAGGGACACTGATATAAAGGTTCCCCCCTTATATCAGTAACCCACCCCTTACCTTAGGCTGCTTTCACATTGAGGCGTTGGGGGCGTCGGCGGTAAAACGCTGCAATTTTTAGCGGTGCTTTACCGACTTTTTTGCAGTGCTTTTCAGCCGCCATTGGTGCACTTTTAACCCCCGCTAGTGGCCAAAAAAGGTTAAAACGGTTAAAATCGCCCCCAAAAAGCGCTGCTGCTGATTTCAATGGGCCCTCCCCCCCACGTTCCCAGATTTCCTTGGGTCTCCCTTGATGATTGACCACTTTTAACTGGTATTTGTATATATATATATATATATATATATATATATATATATATATATATATATATAAAGCCCTATGTGATTTTTATATCTGTCTTCTGTATATATAATACACTCTTCAAATGTGCATAGTTTTCCCTTTCGTGAATAAGAAAATAATGACGTTATGCTATGGGGCTGGTATGACATTTTTTCTAGGGCTGGTTTTTATTCCCAGTCCGGCCCTGTTTGAGGCAGCCTACATCCACAGAAGATCTGTGGTCAGTTCTCCAAGATGTTTGGAACAACCTACCTGCCGAGTCCTTCAAAAACTGTGTAGAAGTGTACCTAGAAGAATTCATGCTCTTATAAAGGCAAAGGGTGGTCATTCCTAATATTGATTTAATTTGGATTTATCTTCTGTTTACATTCTGTTTTGGTAACCAAATAAAATAATCTATTAACACTTCTATTTCTTAAGGATTTCTTAATTTTGTCACACATAACCATACCTAAAGCTATTGTACAGTTGTGTTCCAAAGAAACTTCAATTTGCTTTATTTCTGTTCTCTTGAACACCTCACAAGAAAAGTATTTTCATGCTTGGTGCAATGTTTGTAGGTATAGTGCACCCCCTAGGGAACCACAAGTAGAATGGGATCCCCCCACCCTGCACAGCCAGGCGCACCAAATTTCCACAGGCACACTAAGTGAGAGAACAGTCTGTAACCGAGATTATGGGATGCCCACTTGACTTCAGAACAACTTCAGGGATGATTCTTTATATATACAGTTCTATATAGACTCCACTTCTTCCTCCAGCACTCACTTGGTTGCAGAAACCTAGTTATGTCACCTTGTTTTAATGCAATTTGGTAGGAAAAACCCATTACAGGTAAGGACTCACAACCTCTATACCTGAAGATAGGGTGACACTGGTCAAACTTTCACAGCACTTTCTCTCTGTGATCACTGATCCCAGCACCACCTTTTCAGGCATTGCCAGCCCTCCTGGCTGCAGCTGCTCCTCTCACCAGCCCTCCAAGCTAACTTCTCTCCACATTCCAGCAGACTGACACTCTCAGGAGATCTCCTGGACATGCTGAACTGCTCCCGCTGTCCTCTCACTTGCTTCCAATACACATAGGAAACTCCCAAAGGGGTTTCCTCTGTGTATTGAAGGGGAGTCTTATAGCACCCAAGCCCTAAGCCCAAGGTCATCCCCAGGACTATGGGGTGCCCTGCAAGGGCCTCCGACAGCCTCCTCAGCACTCCATATTCCACCCAACTGCCCCCTACTCGTATGACTCATACCTATTTATGAGGCGAGCTGCCCCCTTCCAGTTTTTTCTGGGGATAGGCCAGGGTCCTCCATAAATATGCATGGCAGCCCCTCCTTGAGTTCACCCACTACATCAAGAACCTTCTCCAAAGTTCCAGAAAACAGGGGGAGGCACCAGAAGAGCTGTCACACATGAGTCATCTCGCCTCCCTGAGTCACTAAACCCTGACCCAGATTCAGCCTTAGCCTGGCTCTCAGCCAAGCCAATTTACCTACACTAACAACTAAACTAGTTAGAGGGTGCATATTGTTGGAGTGGTCATAGAAGAAAGGTCTTGCACTCAGGAATTAGCTCTTCTGTTTCAACCATGCTGTGGACTTCTCACATCCTTGTTATGTGCAGTCTGTTGATTAGATGTTGCTCAGAGATGTTATCTTATTAACATGATACAAAAAGCATCAAAAATACACCAAAGCGGAATCAGTACAGTTTAGCTTAGTTTTATTACACTTTCCCCCTTTTTTTCTTGTATGGTGTCACGTACCTGGTGGTACGAGCCCGGCGTGCAGGGAGCGGCAGCCCTTGCTTCTCTGGTCCCGGGACCCCTGATAGTGCAGACAGGAGGATCGGGACTACAGAGTCGCACAAGCGCCTGGTACTGGCGAGTGCTGGGCCCGTGAGCTGAGTCAGTAGTTCCCGGAGTCACGTTACAGACTGGTGCAGGCTGAAGATCCAAGCTCACTGTCGAGCAGCTGGAGGCAGGAGTACAGCAGAAGCGGGGGAGGTGTCCCGTAGTACCGACTGGAACAAGTCTCTGCAGGTAAGCCCTCTGGCAGACTAGGGGTTCAGTAGAAGGTAGAGTTGGTACAGGCGGGGTCAGGTCCAGTCCGGGTCGATCAGCAGGCGGGCAGCAGAAGTACAGAGGATTAAGCCAAAGGGGTAGTCAGACAAGCCGAGGTCAGGGCGGGCAGCAAACAGGTTAACAGGTACAAGCCGGGTGGTCAGGATCAGGTTCAATCAGGTTCACAGATGCGGGTAGCTCACAGAAACGCTGTAGACAGGACAGCAAGAAGCACAGGAATCAGGATCCTTTTAAAGCCAGATTTGGCGCCAAAACGGCGTCCCCACGTGCACGCGCGCCGCCGCCGCTAGTGCGCGCTCCCGTGCGCGCTATGGTGCCGCGAATGTGCGCACCGCTACCGCGTGCGCGCCGATGTGCCCGCCAGCGGGCCAGACTGTCCATGACATATGGTAATTCAAACTGTACCTATTTCTTAAAGTTGTCTAAAATGTTCAATGAAAGTTATTTGACTTAAAAACACACTAAAGCACGTGTATGTGCATTTTGGATGTGTTTCCATTGCGGTCTATGGACTGGGTCCACCCTGCACCAAAAGAAGTGCTTGCAACTCTTCCAAAATCCACTGCAGGAAAGTCAAGGGGCCCCTTTAAACAGAATGAGAAATGGCTTGTTATGCATTGTTTTGCTGCAACAAACCCCCAGCAAATCACACAGGTGTGAACAGAGCCTCACAGCTAACCATAATACTAAAAGACTTTCACAGTGCATTATGGGGGTGCACTTGTCAGTTCAAGGGGCCAAATGAGTGGTAATTATAACATAAAGCATGTTAACAATAATAATGTTTGCGTTTAAAAGTGATGAGTTTATTTAGACTTATATTATCACTGCCCAGCCACCCCCAGACACATATATTATCACATGTAGGTGGGGGCTATCAGTCAAGGAAGGTAGCGAGCAGGAAGGGGCTTTTACCTAAATTGCAGTTTACATGTCAAGCTGGCGCTTTTTGTCGCTCTGTGTATAATATACAGAGTATACAAATCCTGCTAAAATGTATGGCCCTTATGACACATGATATGCATGATATAAATGTCACATTGGCACATGTTGTTCATCAGTATATAATATAAAGTATACATGGGCTATGCCAAAACGTATGACCCCCACTAACATAATATACAGATCATGCAGTAAGTCCCTTTGTATACAATATACAGTAAAGCATTAGGTTGAGAGCAACATGGTCTTAAAGTGTTTTGCAAGAAAAGCAAAACATGTTTGATACATTTTGACTTATAAACGAGTGACGTCTAGATATACAAATAGTGGCACATCATAACTAAGTATAAAAGAGAGATGCCTCTATGTGTAGCAATATGGTTACATTTATGCAGGCATCCACGGTAAAGCTGTCCACATAGACCATCCTCCGCAACGCCATTGACGTCATCCCTTCCATGCTGCGCGAGTGCTTCAAGCCTCGCTTTCAGATTGCTCTACTGCAAGGTAGTCTTCCTGGTCCATTATATTCTATGGGCTGAAATAGCACCCAAGTTGGGCCAAAGTAGTGCAGGAACCTTTTCTAAAGTCAGAGCAACTTGTGTCGGATCAGTTAACCCCCCTGCCGGTAAACCCGAGCGCGACTCGGGTTGGATTTTTCATGTAAATAGCGATATCCACGAGTCGCGCTCGGGGTCAATATGCAGAGCCTGCAGCGCGCGCTGGCTTACCTTGGATCCAGGCGGGGTACTGTACTTACCTTGTCCCTGGATCCAGCGATGCATCCCCGCTGTGTGAGTGAGTGGCGTCCTCCATTCGAAACACACAGTGCCCGCGCGCCGCCGATCTCCGTTTCCTGCGACGTAACGGCGCACGGGGGCGGAGACCGGCGGCAAATTCAAAAATGTAAACAAACACATTACATACAGAATACTGTAATCTTATAGATTACAGTACTGTATGTAAAAAATACACACCCCCCCTGTCCCTAGTGGTCTGCCCAGTGCCCTGCATGTTCTTTTACATAATAAAAACATTTTTTTTCTCCCTGCAAACTGTAGATTGTCCATAGCAACCAAAAGTGTCCCTTTATGTCAAAAGTGATTTTAGATTAGCTAGAAAACAGCGATAATAAATTATAATCACTTGCAGAATTGAGCGTTAGCGATTTGTGGGAAAATTCGTCATAAAAAAATAAAAGTAATGACAGCGACAATTCTGCAACTGAGCAAATTTCAGTGATTTTGATTTGATTACATTAGTGAATAATTTTTATTATAATTACATTATTATTTGTTATAATTATTTATAGTTATTTATTATATTATAATTTTATGATTTTGTGTTTCAAACTTTATCATACCCGGGATGTCTACTAGACTCTGGTTTGGACATATTTAAGCGAGTTATTCCTAAAAATTGCAGGCCTACAGTATAAAACGCAGAATTTCCATGCAAAATAATTGTACCGCTTTTGGTACGTAATTCCAGACAGAATCATACCGCCAGGGAGGTTAAGCTCTCATAGGGAAACATTGAATTTGACATGTCATGCAACTTGTGCTCTCACAAGTCAGATCCCATGTCGCACCGGTGTGAACCAGGTCTGACAGTGTGTACAGGTTATTCTTCAATTTGTTGTCTTCTACTCACATAATATTGAGTTTATACAATATGAGAATGCTAGGCCCTGCCACTGTGTGAAAGGCAAAATCGACACAGGGTTCACACGAATGCAGAGTGAGGGGCTCCAGAGTGTGTGCACTGAGTGGAGAAAACTAGGTAGTCAGTGTTCTCCGGGTTTTGTAATCCTGGATCAGGGTCCAGAGTCTGAAGGCTTCAAAGAGTCTTGGGTGAGACGAAGCCTTTGAACCTGTATCCAGGTCTCACTGGAGACCTACAGGTTGTATGAGGGTGCAGGTGTGCATACTCATTCCCTTCAGGAGACAATTGTGTGCTCCATGCAAGAGATAGGCATACCCCCATCAGGGCACAGGTGTGGGCTCCCATTAGGAGAAGTGATCCACTCAAGAGACAGCACTTCATATTGGAGGGGAGATTTCTTACTCACAGGTCTGAGAGAGTCATGGCAGCTATGCATTTCTGGGAGACTGTGAAAACTGGGTTGACTAAGCGAGTCCAGGGGACTGTGTAAATCTGGAGGTCTTGAAGTTGTAAGAGAGGCTGAGGTGCCAGGAGACCCTTAGCAAGAGGCCATAGAGTGGGCCTGTGCAGCAGTGTGCTGCAATTACAAAGCTGAGAGAGCCAGGAAAACCCAGAGCGCCAGGGGAGCTGGGTGAGATGGTATGAAGGACCAGTGAGTATACAGGATAAAGGCCTAAGCATCAGCGCTGCTGAAGAGGGATCCAGGCCACTCTGCATTTTCTGTTGCTGATTTTGCTAGTAAAAATCCCCTGAGTGGGCCACTGTTCTATTTTGAACTTTTCTTTAAGTTTGTTTAATAAAAGTGGGCTGGCCAGCCTTAAAAAACTAAGTTTAGACTGATGTGGACTCACTAAAATTGCTCCGACCACTGGGCTGAATTCCCCAATCTCACAACAGGTAATACTAAGCCTTAAAGTCTCTTACCGTTTTAATATACCATCCATGCAGGTTATTTTGGGATTTGTACAAGATCCGTAAAATACAGTGTATATACATTAGGTCATGCTGGGACTCATAGTGTACATTATTCATAAAATCCAAAGAAAAAAGTTCATGTTGGTAGCTTTTAATGCATAGATAACCTGCCCTTTATGTCTTTAAAACTATATCTGAATGCTAGATAAGTACAAAAAAGAATGGGTAAATGTGTTTTGTCTCCTTAAATGAGCAAAAGTGTCTAGTGCTAAACACTCATACACTAAATAAATACATAAAGATATTCAAAACTGTGCATATACATATTAATATAAATGCATAAACACATAACGTTTTACAAAGTGCTCTAATGGAACTTTAAAAAAAATCTGAAAATTATTTCAGCGTGCATATGAATAAACCAAAAGTGCAATGTGCATCAACCACAATCAATATGTGTTTATGTAACATCCATCATAAATCTTCAGGATATAAGATGGATCAGAGGATGTGGACCATCAACCTAAGTTATCACCAAAGTGCGTCACCAACACCAAAAATGGCCGCTTACAGCAGTTACACTCTCTTCAAGCACCACAGCTGCGTTCCAGACTGCAAAGACCATGGCCCAATATCTGCAAAAACAGCAGGAAAAAAACAGGAAATGCATTGGGTGGAGCTAGTTTGTGACGTCAGCACGCAAACCACAGACCCATTACCAGTGCCCCCAATACATGGTGTTTTTACATTGATGTTTGTGAGTACAGAGAGTGCAGAATTATTAGGCAAGTCCAACAACCATGTTCTCAATGAACCCAAAAAACTCTTAATATCAAAGCTCTCAGGTGACTATTACTGTGCATAATTATTAGGCCAACAAAAAACAAATATATACCCATTTCAGTTATTTATTTTTACCAGTGAAACCAATATAACATCTCAACATTCACAAATATACATTTCTCACATTCAAAAACAAAACAAAAACAAATCAGTGACCAATATAGCCACCTTTCTTTGCAAGGACACTCATGCAGCCTATCCATGGATTGTGTCAGTGTTTTGATCTGTTCACTATCAACATTGCGTGGAGCAGCAACCACAGCCTCCCAGTGTTCAGAGAGGTGTACTAAATCTCACATTTGATGATGGACCACAGGTTCTGAATGGGGTTCAGATCAGGTGAACAAGGAGGCCATGTCATTAGATACCCTTTCTTGCCAGCCATGCTGTGGAGTACTTGGACGCGTGTGATGGAGCATTGTCCTGCATGAAAATCATGGAAGGATGCAGACTTCTTCCTGTACCAAAGAAGGTGTCTTCCAGAAACTGGCAGTAGTAGTTGAGTTTGACTCGAAAAGGCCCCACAAGCTCATCTTTGATGATACCAGCCCAAACCAGTACTCCACCTCCACCTTGCTGGCGTCTGAGTCGGACTGGAGCTCTCTGCCCTTTACCAATCCAGCCACGGGCCCATCCATCTGGCCCATCAAGACTCACTCTCATTTCATCAGTCCATAAAACCTTAGAAAAATCAGTCTTGAGATATTTCTTGGCCCAGTCTTGACGTTTCAGCTTGCTTGTTCAGTGGTGGTCGTCTTTCAGCCTTTCTTACCTTGGCCATGTCTCTGAGTATTGCACACCTTGTGCTTTTGGGAACTCCAGTTGTTGCAGCAAATATGGCCAAACTATGGCATCTTGGCAGCTGCACGCTTGACTTTTCTCAGTTCACTTATTTTGCGCCTTGGTTTTTCCACACGCTTCTTGCCCAATAATTATGCACACCTGATATAGGGTGTTGATGTCATCCACACCCCTTCTCATTACAGAGATGCACATCACCTAATATGCGAGTAAGCCTATACAGCTTGGAGCACATGCATAAATTGATGTGGTCAAAATACTCATTTGCCTAATAATTCTGCACTGTATAAACAAACCAGGGCCTGCCACAGTGTACCATTGCACAAAACCTCTGTAATACTCCCAGCAACATCCGATGTGAAAGCCTTGTCTAGTATTCAAAATGAAACATATACAGTATGAGTATTTTACAAGGGCTACCTGAGCTGACAAAAATTACAATCCAATATTTAAATTGTTACTAATTCCAATCGATGTCTACAAAATCGAAATGAGCACATCATATTCCTGTGCATTCCCTTTCTAAAAATGCTATCTCTACAGGTGTACTACTCGTGCAAGGAGAGAGGTGATGTCCCAAAATGCGAGTTTCTGAGTTTCAGGTGAAACGGCTGTGTTTTGGTGACAAATCAACACACCAGTAGAGGACACATCACAGACTTCCATCGTTTACAGTGTCCTCCCTGCACAGCGCTTCCACAGCAAAGAAAGCCAAACCGATCAGCTCACCACTCCAAGGAAACAACTCCTTTACAGCAGTTACTACTCAAATGTGAGTAAGATACGTTTGTTTTTAATTAAATTGTTTTAATCTACTACACCCAGAGGCGCCTCCTCCTTGCCTTTTTTTCTATTGGAACATGGTCTCTGTTCCCCTCTGACAGCCCTGGATGTATATACCCACATACAAGTAATCCTTATTGTTAGCTTATGCAAACCACCAGTCATTGTGTGTTCCCACAGATGTATATGCATTTTTGCCCTAGCATTGTGCACCATTTTTACTTGTCTTAACATCTGTCAAAAACATCTGTAAATAGATTGTGTGTCAAATCAACACGGTTTACCGGTGCAAACATTCACAGCAGGCAGTTCTAATGCCCCAGGTTATCAGAAAAAACATGTTAAAAAGATTCGGTTGACTTTTCTAATGCGTTGAAATAAATGCGTTTAAAATGTTTTCTAATGTGGCTGAAATGTTTATTAATGCAGTTGAAATGTTTTCTTATGTTGTTGAAATGTTTTTTTATGCGTTTGAATTTGAATACAAATTAACGAAACAAAACAAATCATCGAAAACAGATTAAACAAAAATCGAATTAAACAAAATTGGTTAAATAACGAATCGAAACAATTTTATTTTATTTTTTTCGTTTTGCACATGTCTATTCCAAACATCTTGGCAAACTAACCATAGAATTTCTGTGGATGTAGTCTGCCTCAAATCCTTCCATCTCTTCCTGTAATCCCAGACATACTCCATGATGTTAAGATCGAGGCTTTGTGGAACCAAACCATCACTTCCAGGATTCCTTATGCCGCGTACACACGGTTGTTTTTTGCGATGAAAAAAAACGTTGTTTTTTAAAACATCATTTAAATTGATCGTGTGTGGGCAAAACGTTGTTTTTTGTCTTAAAAAAAACGACCAAAAAAAAATTCCAGCATGCTTGAATTTTTTGTGTAGTTTTTCAAAACTTCGTTTTTTGTTTCACAAAAAGTCACCGTGTGTAGCAAAAACGTTGTTTAACACAACGTTTTTAAACCCGCGCATGCCCAGAAGCTAGTTATGAAGCGAGCTTCAATGGAAAAGAGTGGTGAACGTAACCTCGCTTTTTGTGAAAAAAACGATGGTGTGTATGCAACATCGTCTTTGAAAAGTGACGTTTCAAAAACGTCGTTTTTTACTTCACAGAAAACGTCGTTTTTTTTCATCACAAAAAATGATCGTGTGTACGCGGCATTATTCTTTTTTACACTGAATATAGTTCCTAATGACATTGGCTGTATGTTTGGGGTTGTTATCCTGCTGCAGATTAAAAAAATTTGCGGCCAATCACACATCTCCCTGATGGTATGGCATGGTGAATACGTATCTTCCTGTATTTCTCAGCGTTGAGAACACCATTGATCCTGGCCAAATATCCAACTCCATTTGTAGAAATGCAGCACCAAGCTTGCAAGGAACCTCCACCATGCTTCACTGTTGCCTAAAGACATTCATTATTATACCTCTCTTCATGTCTTCGGTGAAAAAACGGACTCCAGTGAAATATTTCAAATTTTGACTCATCAGTCCAGAGCAATAAAGAAGGATTACCGCTCTAAGCCCCAGTCCTCTTAAGCACACGCCCTTTTAGGAACTTACACGTGGCCGCACACCGTTAATGGCATCTTTATTGATATCTTGTGTAGCAGATGAAATCCAATAAAAGGCGGGCTTAGGTATTAGAAACGACAGTCAACTTTAGGCAGGCTAAAGCCTGGTACACACTACAGCGTTTTCTTCGTGCAACTCTTAAAAACCTGACAGCACAGGTTGGAAGGTTAGTGCAGAAATCTCCCCCGCTGACCTGTTGTGTTCTGACAGGAGGGCAGCCCCCCATCGGAACACTCCAATCAGCGCACTTTGACATTGGCAGTTGGTCGGCTGCTGGTTTTCAAGTATGCACATTCAACAGAAGTCAGCCAAATGGCCAGCTTCTGTGGGACAGACTGACATACACACAGGCAGAATGTCGGCCGGTATTTTTTGTACAGGTAAATGTCTCCCTGACATTCTGACCATGTGTACGTGGCTTAGCAGCTCTGCAAACAGCTGAGAAATAATGAAAAAGATAGAAGAAGAATTGTATGTATGGGGTTATGTTCTGAAGAGATATGCACTAGACATCACTATACCCCCCCCCCCCCCCCGGGGGGCCACTGAGGACATAGCCAGGTCTCCCAAAATAGTACAGAGGCTGCCATTCATAAGCACTGTTTCATGGACAGTGACAAATCAGGCCCTGTGTAGGGGATGTATTTTCAGAATTTATTGCTGGATAAGCCTGCACCTGATTTAGGGATACTGCAAACTTTATTAGTAATCAATGGGAAGACAAACTTCTCAATAATGTTCTCTAGAACAGCCTTTTCTGGAGTCAACAGGCAATGGCCAGTATATCTACATAGACACAAGTCCATCTGGTTCAACCAAAAAAATAAAATAAAATACAATCCATATCGGATTCTTCACCCACAGTTGATCCAAAGTTAGGAAAAAAAAAAACAGCAGAGCAAGATCCTTCTCTTTGTCCCCAGTCACCCACTCTATATTATTTTGGTAAAGTGCCTACATGCTCAGACCTGACCTTTTTACTATTAATATATTTAATGAATTTTTGGGGGTTTGTCCTACTATCTTTTGTAATTTGTAGTTTGTTTAGAATTAGGACCCTCTATGAACAGTCTCAGTCCATAAAGCCGCGTACACACGATCATTTTTCGGGTTGTAAAAAAACGATGTTTTTCAGGCTCTAGAAAAAAAACTACTTTTTTTTCAACTTGATCATTAAAACTGCCTTGCCTACACACGATCGTGAAAAAAAATGCTCTAGCAAAGCGCGGTGACGTACAACACGTACAATGGCACTATAAAGGGGAAGTTCCATTCGGATGACGCCACCCTTTGGGCAGCTTTAGCTGATTTTGTGTTAGTAAAAGATGATTCACGCTTTTCTGTCTCATAACTTGCTTCTGAGCATGTGCCGATTTTCACGTCGTTAAAGCCCACACACGACCATTTTTTACACCGTTGCCGATGCCTGCATTGACCATCTGGAAAGATTAGGTCTGCAGCAACTAGTATGTGGGCCCACACATACTTCCGGTCACACGCTTGATCTTATTTTCACACAAGATCTGGAAATAAACATTCTAAAAAATGAGCAGTTGCTATGGACAGACCACCATGCAATTAAACTCACAATCACCACAAAGGCCCCCCTAACAAAAACGTCAAAACCGGTGACAACACACTCGACTAGATCGCAAAAGAAGCTCTATTCAGAGCTCTTCAAAACCACTTTAGAGAAAGAAATAAAATCCATCCAACCACATCAAACTGCCACAGAAACCAATGATGCCATAAACACGGCTCTACTACAGTCAGCCGACTTGGTAGCGCCGAAACGCAAAACATGCATTAGGAAAAACAACTCCAGCTGGTTTAATGACCAGTTGTCGTTGCTAAAGCATAAGTGCAGAAGAGCAGAAGCAGCCTGGAAAAGAAGCTCTTCTGAGGAAAACCATACCATCTACAAGCTAATAACAAAAAAATACCACAAAGAAATCTTCAAAGCCAAAAAAATAATTTCGCCAATATCATCACTAATGCCCTAAACCAGGGGTGTCAAACTGGCGGCCCTCCAGCTGTTCCGAAACTACAAGTCCCATCATGCCTCTGCCTGTGGGAGTCATGCTTGTAACTGTTAGCCTCGCAATGCCTCATGGGACTTGTAGTTTTGCAACAGCTGGAGGGCCGCCAGTATGACACCCCTGCCCTAAACCGTCCCTGCGAACACTTCAGGATAGTTACCCAGACCATGAATCCCATCTGCCTTGAAGCCCCCAATTCTGATACCCAAGAATTTTGCAATGAATTATCGGATTACTTCATCAACAAAATTGAGGGAATCCGTGAAAGCATTCAGCAGAATAGAACGCCCATCAACCTCCCCTTCAACCATATGCCTAATACCCACACAAATTCCCCACAAGCAACAAAGTTCACTTTAAAACCCATTGCAATCGAGGCCACAAAAAATATCATCGGTGCCCTGCGAAATAGCTCAGCACCGAATGATACCATCCCCACCAAACTGCTGAAGGATAGTGGCGTTATTCAGGCACCGCCTATCACGCAGCTTATAAACCAGTCATTCAAAGAAGGTATAGTGCCCATCCGCTTAAAAAAAGGTATAATCAAACCTATTATGCAGCTGCAACAAAAAGGATCATCATCTCGGACTAGAGGCATGCCTCTCTTTGATAGAAAACTGGATGACAAAGAGTTATCTTAAACTCAACAGCTCCAAAACAGAACTTCTCCTGTTTCATGCCAGTCGTAAGAATCAACTTGCAATTACTTGGACACCCCCGCCCATTCTGGGACAAATCATCACCCCTAGCACCAAAGTCAAAAGTCTCGGAGTCATCTTCGACACCTACATGACAATGGATGCACAAATAGGGTCAGTAGTCAGCGGATCTCACCATCTGTTGCGCCTACTACGCAGACTTATTCCATTTATTCCTAAAGAAGACATAGCAGTCGTGGTGGGAACAATTGTCAACTCAAGACTGGACTATGCAAATGCCCTCTATCTAGGACTCCCAAAGTACCAAATCTCTCGCCTGCAAGTCGTTCCACATTACGGCCACTAGACTTGCGACTGGGAAAAAACCTTGGGAATCAATCTCACCTTTGTTGAGAACCCTTCATTGGTTGCCAGTAAAAGACAGAATTGCTTTTAAAGCACTCTGTCTGACGCATAAGTGCATCCATGAAAAGGCCCCCCAATATCTATGCGAAAAAATAAAAGCTTACAACTCCAATCGCGTTCTGCGATCCACCAACCAAAATATGCTCCAGATACGCAAAGCTAGGATACAAGTCCAAAGGAGAAAGAAGATTTGCGCTCCAAGGTCCCAGACTATGGAACGCTTTACCAACCAGCATTCGGTTGGAGAAGAACCACTTGGCCTTTAGAAGAAATATCAAAACTCATCTCTTTTGATGTCAAAGGAGACAGGAACAACGAGCGCCCAGAGGCGATTTAGTTCGCATGTGCTGCGCTATACATGTTTTTCACTTACTCACAAGCCGAAAAATTACAACGTTAAAAACGTTGTGAAAAAATAGAGCATGTTCGAATTTTTTTTTGGCCGTTTTTCAGAACCCGAAAAATGCTCTGAAGCCCACACACAATCGTTTTCAATGACATTAAAAAAAATAACTACTTTTTTACAACCCGAAAAATTATCGTGTGTACGCGGCATCAGTTCCCTTCTGGCACTTGCAAAACTATTAAACCACAGCAAGGGCTTTATGCACAGTGTGCCAAGAGCTGTCATCCACCCAGCATCAATAGGTAGATCCTCCGGGAGATAGATAAATAGATTCTTCTTCAGGAAAGAACTTCAGGACAGTGCCTTTCAACAAATATTATGCTTTAGCAATTTTTTTGCCTCCAGTACAGCTCCTGCTGAGACCCAGACTGCACATTCTCGTCTCACTAAGGCCTCGTACACACGAGGGGATATGTCCGCTGAAAACGGTCCGATGGACCGTTTCAGCAGACATCTCCGCTCGTGTGTATGGGCTAGCGGACAGATTTCTCCACCCGACAGATTTCAAAGCATGCTTTGAAATCTATCCGGTGGGAATCTGTCCGCCCGACATGTCTGCTGGTTAGTACACTTACCAGCAGACATGTCGTCCCCCACCGCCGCCGCGCCGCCGCCGAATGGATTCGGCGCATGCGCGGAAGTGTTTAACTTCCTGGTACGGTGACGTGGCGGCGTCAACGTCACCGCCGCGTCACCGCGCCGTCCGGCGGCGGGGAATTTGATCCGATGGTGTGTACACGCCATCGGATCAAACTCCCGATCGGACATATCCGATGGAAATGGTCCGCAGACCGTTTTCATCGGATAAGTCCGATGGTGTGTACGAGGCCTAACTCTATCCTGGGAATAGCATCCCCAGGAGAACTGGAACCTTCCCTGGAGAAGAGAGAACACTCTAGCAAGGCCTCCCAAACAAAACATTTTTCACCTCCCTAGCCACCTTCTGGCCCTCCAGTTGTTCAGGAACTACAATTCTCATCATGCCTAGTCATGTCAGTGAATGTCAGAGTCTTGCAATGCCTCATGGGATGTGTATTTCCGCAACAGCTGGAGGGCCGTAGTTTGAAGATCCCTGCTTTAAGGGATTGGCTGAAGCATGAAAAAATATTGATACGGGTCATTTGAATCTCCCTGCCCTACATCATGGAAACTTCATTCAGAACAATCCCTAAACAGACAAAACCAACAGATTACTGCTTCACTCACTGCACAAAAGCCAAAAACTAAATTTAATCTAGTAGCCAAACTAGAGGATGGCATTACCATTAGACTTATAAAGATGGGAACCCCTTAGGAAGTCTGACTTTGAGCTCTTTTCAGATATAGGTGTTACTTGTTAGCAAGTAGCTACTAACATATCTGAGATTTAGAAGAAATTCAGGCAAATACAGCGCCTGCTTAATTTTTCAATACTCCTTTTCAAAGAAAAAGTAATGTGTATTTACATTTCAACCCTGTGGCAAAATGCATGTTGTATCACAAAACATTCTGCTTTTGTGAGATCATGACAACATCTAACCTTTGCATACACATAGCAGTCTCCATTTAATGATAGCAGCCCTTCACATCCACAACCTTGGGACTGAATTGTAATTTTCAGAGTAGGCATTGCTAAAGAATACCACAAGTGACCATGTTTTACACTTTACTGCTGAGTATTCTGTCACCACATGCCTCTATATGTCTTATATATTTTTCCAATAAAAAGATAGAGAGGAAAACCCATATGTGTGTAGTGGCAGGTATTCATAGGTCCTTAAATGTGTGCTTATCAGAACATAAATACCAAAGATTTATATGCACTATCAGCACTATGGGTGAGCAAGCCTGCCCAGGTTCAGTTGGTGGGTGGGTTAATCGAGTTTACAGGGAATTAATTTTAATACTAAATTCTGGCCATTTTCAAGGATAAAAGGCAAGCTATCATGCAAAAAGGGCACAAGAAGCTGGACACCACCCTGGAGGATAATTACCAATGCCAAAGCTATTTGAGAGGCAATATGGAAAAGCACCAATCCTTTAAAGCGGAGTTCCACTCAAAAATTGAACTTCCGTATAACCCACTCCTCACCCCCTTACATGCCACATTTGGCATGTAATTTTTTTTGGGGGGGGGGGAGTGGGCGCTTCAGGAGGAGTGGGACTTCCTGTCCCACTTCCTCCTTCCGCCGAGGGGCTGGTTAGGCGATTATCTTAATCGTCTATCTTCAGCACCTCCCTGTAGGCGATCGCCTAGGACACGTCTCAGGTCCTAGGCGATCGCCTGTCCAATCGGACGGCGCCGCACCGTTCGCGCATGCGCAGTGCCGCTCGCGCATGCGCAGTGGGTGCCCGGCCGTGAAGACGAAAGCTGTCACGACCGGGTGCCCACACTTACAATGAATATGCCGGCCGGGGAGGGGGGGAGAGGAGCGGAGCCCCGGCCGGCGTGTCGCTGGAACCCTGGAGCAGGTAAGTGTATGTTTATTAAAAGCCAGCAGCTACACTTTTTGTAGCTGCTGACTTTTAATAAACATAAAAATGGACTGGAACACCCTTTTAAATTATATGTTTGGGGTAATGAATTTAAGCTGTTCATGGTGCTATGGAACAGTTTGAATATTACAAACAGTGTCAATGACACCATACTTTGACATCACATATTTTGAAAGGATAATTCATTTTTATGCTTTACATCTACAGGTAGTTTGGCTTAAGCTGGCCATACACTGATGGAATTTGGTTGATTAAACAATTGCAGGCCAGGATGGGTGCATTGGCACAATATGAGAGGGAGGGAAAAAACTGATTTTATCTTGAAATAATTTGAGAGACAATAGCCACAAATGTAGTACAGTTATTGGACAGTATGTAAGCAGCTTGGTTGGGTTGCAATATATTATAGAGAGAAAATAAAGGTTTTTATTTTGAAATACAAATTAGAGTGTTTTATTTGAGAACTAATAGCCACAAATATTGTTTAGTGGCTGGAGAGTATGTAGGCAGCTTGGTTAGGCCACAATATAAGAAGGATAGATTTTATATTGAAAGTTGGATGATTTTACAGAAATCAAAAAATTTACAGGAAAGTTATGACTGGATTTCCACACACAGGCATAGGAAAGATACTACAAGAATGAGGCTGCCTCACAGCTCCTTTATAAAGAAAACAATCTAAGGTCCCATGCACACTGGATGCTTGTCCATCTCTCTTAGATGCCTTTCCTCCTGACAGCAGTGTTTTGGCAGAAAAGATGCTTGACACTTGTAAATGAGTGTATTGCGCTTAGGCGCATTATGTGCTTGGTCGTTAATACATTTCATTGGCGAAAACAATAATATAATATTTTGGCCATTGAAATGAATTAACGCTCAAGCGCTAAACGTGCCTAGTGTTTATGTGTGTTTAGATGCGTTTACCTGTGTCAAGCGTTTTTGTCTGCCAAAACGCTGCTGCTTCTGGATGTGCTGACAGTGGGTTTTTTTTCTGCCTCTGAATGCCTCTGCCTCTAAACACCTCCATGTGCATGATCACATGGGCTAACATGCAGGAACATACAGAGGCAGTAAAAGAAAACTAACCAGACGCACCTAACAGCAACATTAAAAATGTCCAGTGTGCATGAGGTCTAAATGATATAATATAAAAATGAAGTGAAGCTATGATGAAATAAATATTGAATCTGCCATTTAAGGTTTGCATTTAAATGACTCTCACCCTAATGCTGATTTTGATACCTGAAGTATAATGATAATGGTGTATGAACATATTTCTCCTAATGCTTTGAATTTTTATTCACATGCATATAAATGTTTGTTTTAGCAAACCTATACATAGGAGATGTCTCAGAAAATTGTTTTGCTTCTCTAAGCATACATTATGGTTATGTTGCCAGTATAAAGTGTATGCCTTGGCAAAATAAAAACATATTCAGTACATCTCTGAAATACATGCACATTTCCCAATGCTTTCTGCTGACAATGTACTGAAATCCAATGTTGTGTTGTCAGTCCAATTGTCCTCTGCTGGACTAGCGAACACCTCCCCTAAATGTTATGATAGGGAAAAGTGGGCGAGGTGTTTACCCTTTACCTCGGACTCCCAAAGTACCAAATCGCTCGTCTGCAAGTCATTCAAAACACGGCCGCCAGACTTGTGACTGGGAAAAAACCCTGGGAATCAATCTCACCTTCGCTGAGAACCCTTCACTGGTTACCAGTAAAAGACAGAATTGCTTTTAAAGCACTCTGTCTAACGCATAGATGTATCCATGGGAATGCTCCCCATTATCTATGCGAAAAAATAAAAGCTCATAATCCCAATCGCATTCTGCGATCCACCAATCAAAATCTACTCCAGATACCGAAAGCCAGATACAAGTCCAAAGGAGAAAGAAGATTCGCGGTCCAAGGTCCCAGACTATGGAACGCTTTATCAACCAGCATTCGGTTGGAGGAGAACCACTAGCATTCAGGAGAAAGATCAAGACTCATCTCTTTTGATATCAAAGGAGACAGGAACAACAAGCGCCCAGAGGCGATTCAGTTCGCATGTGCCGCGCTATATACGTTTTTCATTCATTCATTCTGTAGTCCACCAGGAGAGAACTCAAGCAGGGCTGACAACACTGATTTGGATTTTACTGCAACAGAGACAGCATTGTATGCTCTCTATAGGAAGCTAATGCCTCGTACACACGACCATTTTTCTTGGCAGGAAAAAAAACGACTTTTTTAACCAACGTGATTCCTCCCCAGTCTGACATGCATACACACGTTCATGCAAAAAAACGTCCAACCAAAGCGTGGTGACGTACGACGGGACTGTAAAGGGGAAGTTCCTTTCAAATGGCACCACCCTTTAGGCTGCTTTTGGGCTGCATACTTGATTCTGAACATGCACGTTTTTTCCCCTCGGAAAAGCATACACACGACCGTTTTTCGCGACGAGAAAAAAACTGACGGGAAACAGGACGAGAAAAAAGAGAGCTGGTTTCAGTTTTTTTGCAGGCAATTTTGTCGCAGAGAAAACTGCTAGGGAGCATACACACGACCAATATAAAAAAATGGCAGTTTTCTCATCGTGAAAACCGGTCGTGTGTACAAGGCATGAGAATTCATCGTTTTTTTCTGTACTTAATTTTTGCTAAATATGGGAAAATTGGTATGCAATGCAGAGCTGTTCTGATATTATTATAATTATTATTTTTTTTAATCGAAATGTACACTTTTTGGCAGTTCTTGAACCAAGGTTGATTTATTACTGAAGTTAGATGATGTTTTTCACCATATTTTATTTCTTTGTGCGTGCCCTGACATACAGTATGTCAAAATTTATTAAGAAGTATTGAAATAAATGAAGTTAGAGACAGCATGTTATTTGTTTTTTGGACCATAGGATAAGGGACTTCTAGAAAATCACACTGTCCAAATGCTTTTTTCAGTTTGCATACCCTTTTCTATCCTCTAATTTGTTAACAGTGAAATAGTGAGGTATTTAGGTCGCTGTTTCTGACTTTTCAAACTGTGGGTTGGGGAAAAATTCCAGTGCAGTTTTATGTTATATCTTTAGACAAGGAGGACATGCGCCAAACTAAGTGTAGTAAATTAGGGATTTAATGAGGTGAAAATAGTAGTAAACAGTAGATTGGCTACTCACAAAACAATTGAGAGCAAGGGCACATCAGGGGTTAACGGCTGGTCGAGGGTCACAACGATCGTTTACATCTGCAGGCAGGCTGACTTGGCCAAGTCATGGGAGTCATGGGAGTTATGGAGACCCATCCTGGGGAAGCCTGGAAGAAGCGACAGGGGATCCAGAAGCTGTGTTTCCTGGATAGGACGCGCTATGCGTTCCAAAGTTTTTTGGATCTGATGAACCAGCGGATGCTGAGAAACGCGTCATCCCATTGGCTGGCCCGAGGTTCGACGTCACTTCCGGTCGTACGGCGATAGACTGCGCTTCATGCTGGAACGCATAGCGCGTCCTATCCAGGAAACACAGCTTCTGGATCCCCTGTCGCTTCTTCCAGGCTTCCCCAGGATGGGTCTCCATAACTCCCATGACTTGGCCAAGTCAGCCTGCCTGCAGATGTAAACGATCGTTGTGACCCTCGACCAGCCGTTAACCCCTGATGTGCCCTTGCTCTCAATTGTTTTGTGAGTAGCCAATCTACTGTTTACTACTATTTTCACCTCATTAAATCCCTAATTTACTACACTTAGTTTGGCGCATGTCCTCCTTGTCTATATATATGTTTCAGAGTCTGCTTCTGCCTCAGGACTGTGCTGCCACTAGTGTTGCTGGATAAAACATTGAACTTTTGGGACTTTTTATTTTGACCATCTTTTGCATGGTCATCTATTTGGACTATCATTATATGGTCATTTATTACTAATTAATAATTTTTTTTTTTTTTCCTTTGATATTGACATGGACCTTATGATCTACTAATTGTTAATTATATTATTAATTCTTTTGATTGCATTTTTTAAGTCGTGCGCCATCTACCTATATTTTTTACTTTTATGTTATATCTTATCTGTATCTCAGGACAAGCTCTTGCATTGCACAAGTCACTGGTGTCATTAAAGTCCTTCGGTCGGTCGTGAGAACCATCAAGGCTGACAGCCCTTAGGCCTCTCTTCTGAATTGCTGGCAGCAGCAGGTCCTTCTCAGACTGGCAGCTGTGCCTCTTAGATGCATGCCAACTGCACTTGTGACTTTTCCTTATCTTATCCTTCTGGAAGCAATGGCAGAGGCTGATGGAGCTGAAAATTCACTACATGGAAAATTTACATCTTATGATCACTGCCAGCTTCACATTTTAATATAAAAGGTGTCTAAAACTGGCCATTTTTTGCGTTGCATTTTATTTATAAACAATAAAATGTCATATTATAGAACCTTTTACTTTCTCACAACTCTGTAAAAGGTAAAACTTGTTCTTAAATGAGAATCATGAAAATTCCATGTCAATATTTTTTAATATTTCAGACATCATTTAGCTCTAAATAATCAATAGGCAAAATGTGCGTTTAATATTGCATATGAGCAGTTACAATTTCCAGCCAGGAAACTCCAGGTTAAGCTCTATACTCTTTTTCTCATGTTTATTCGGATAATCTTAAAGTGATACTAAACTTGGTTTTTTTTCTTTTCCTTTAAACAACAAAAATGTTATAAACCCTAATCCTCCTCTTCTCAGGTCCATCGCCGGGGCTCCTGGCCCCTCTGTCCTGTTGAGTGCCACCACAGCAAGCAGCTTGATATGGGGTACTCAAGCCAGGCTGCAGCTCCCTATGTCCATTCTGACACTGAGCCACGGCCAGCCCCCTCTCTCTCCATTGGCTCACTGACTTTGATTGACAGCAGCGGGAGCTGTCTCAGCCAATGAGGAGGGAGGGTCCCAGACAGCGATGACAGTCCCATTCCCCCATACGCGTTACGTTGTAGCAACTTCCTCAGCAAGGCGGAGCCTCATACGTCGCTGACCTATCAATAAATAAGCAGCCATCGTCCAGGAAACCAACTACAGACTGACGTGGTCACGTGTTGCCAGAATATTCATTGCGAATATTCGACGAATGTTCAGCGCGAATCAGTCGCGGCGAAATGCATTTCGAATATTCAAATTTTTTCTTTTTTTTTTTAGAACAGATTGTCCCCATCTTGTCTAAAAGCCGGTTGGTTGGGCCGAGTAGCACGATTTTATATTGCCGAAAAATCGCGGTTATTCGAAGATATCGCGCGATTTTTTATATTGTAATATATCACGAATATTCTGAGCCAATCAGAGTGTCCATTCCGTTTCTCGAAATTTCGCAATTATTTTGTATTGTAATATATCACGAATATTCTGAGCCAATCAGAGTGCTCCATTCCGATTTTTTCAATTATTTTATATTGTAATATATCACGAATATTCTGAGCCAATCAGAGTGCTCCATTCCGATTTCTTATTCATATATTATATAGTATTTATCATTTTGCAATTGTATTTTATAGTTATATCACGAATATTCTGAACCAATTTCCTTCCGCATTGACATTTGTATTTATTTTGTATATTTTCTTTTGCGCTGCACTAATTTCTTTTTACGTATAATAAAGTGTATACTAAAAAAGGTATGTATACACATATTTTTAATACAGATTCGACAGGATAATTAGGGGGAGGTATGAAGGAACATATTTAAAGGATCATATATTATATAGTATTTATCTTTTGCAATTGTAATAGTTGCTTTTATTGGAATATTTTTTTTTGCGCTGCACTAATTTCTTTTTACGTATAATAAAGTGTATACTAAATAGCTTTTTTAATACCGACAGGATAATTAGGGGGAGGTATGAAGGAACATATTTAAAGGATCACTAACGGAATATTTTTTTAGCTAAATAGCTTCCTTTACCTTACTGCAGTCCTGGTTTCATGTCCTCATTACTCAATACTTCTCTGATCTCCACACTTCCTGCTTGTCTGGCTCCTTATGAAAAAACTCATGCTAGCTTTTCACTGTGGTCCATGATCAAAGAGGTGTGATTACTATGTGTCTAAAACTCCTCAGATTCATTTTAAAAACAAACATTGCCCTGTATTTGTTTGTTTTTGTTTTGTGTGTCTCTTTACTTTACAGAAACATGAAACCAGTTTAAACGTGAAAGTAAAACTGCAGGCACATTATATGATTGATTTTTATCTATTTTTAATCATTTTTAAAAGTAATCAGTTAACTTTTATGTCTCTATACCCTGTAAACAGTCATTTCAGCCAAAATGTTTCCTTTAGTGACCCTTTAAGTATAGTCAGTATTAGGCTTTGATTTCACTTTATAGGCTATGAACTGCATTATAGGTTTTTGTTTATTTCTGCTAGCCAACCTGGCCATTTGCAAACATTACAAATCCCAGGGATTCAGCACAAACCCATGGTAGCGGTGAACCTGATCATCATCTCTAGGGTCAACCATGGCTTCTTTCATAGATACAGTGGATTAAGTAAGCGATTCACAGAGGTGCCCGTTGTCAGAATACATTAGCTGGCACTACAGATTCATCCACTGCACTGTTAGATGGGGCAATTAAGTGATTAACATGTACGGTCTGCGTTAGAGGGAAATTCTACTCAATTTAAAAAACTCAGAAAACATATTTATAAGATGTACTTAGTAAAACAGTGCAATCTTTGTGAAGTTCTGAAATCTGTCATATGAGAAACATTGCTGAACACTTCAGCAATATGCCAGTTGCTTGGTTGTCATCCTGAGCCTCTATATTTACTGTTTGCTTTGAGGTCTGCTTTAGAAACCAGTAAATGCAAAATTACCTTTTTGCAATATTAATAAAAGTTGCATATACAATTTATGTCAGTCATTGCACCGCACACAAGTGCATTGCAGCACAGTGACCAAAAATACCAAAAATGCTACATGCACCTTTTTTGGTGTTTTGGGCAATATTCATTGGGGTGCCATTCAGAATAATTTGCAATACAGCCCATTAACGTATGCAGTATAAGGCAATATATTGCAACAATGTGATTCAGTGTATTCATAGTACTGCTGCTAGTACAACTGCCTGAAATGTATCTTTATATTATCTTACTACAAGCTCCTGCAAAGCTGCAATTAAATGAAGTTGAAGGTCCTGCACTGTGAGTAAATCAGGGCTCTATTACAGTGTTATGCAGTTTAAACAATATAGGGCTGTACTGATTTTCTTCTATAGTCCAATGGACAGGCAGATGACAGAAGGTATTTGATCAGCTCTGCATTTTTTTTTTTGCACTATAAACCAAAAAAGGGCGTCAAATTTGAAAAAAAATAATATGTTTTTTATTTTTTGCTATAAAATATACCCAATAAAAAAAAAATGTAAATCTAATTTATTTATCAGTTTTGGCCAATTTGTATTCTGCTACATATTTTTGGTAAAAAACAAAACAAAAAAACAATAAGCATATATTGATTGGTTTGCGCAAAAGTTATAGCATCTACAAAATAGGGGATTGATTTATTTTTACTAGTAAAGGCGGCGATCAGTGATTTTTGTCGGGACTGCAACATCAGACAGATCGGACACCTAACTGACATTTTTGACACTTTTTTGGGAACCAGTGACATTATTACAGTATTCAGTGCTAACAATATTCACTGTAAGGCCACGTACACACGATCAGACCAATCCGATGAAACTGGTCTGCAGACCAGTTTCATCAGACCAATTCGATGGTGTGTACGGCCTATCGGACCAAAGTTTTAAAAGTTGCTTTAAAATCTGTCCGACGGGCACCTGTTCGTCCGACAGATTTGATGGTTAGTACGCAAAAGCATCGGACCAAAAACCTGTGCATGCTCAGAATCAAGTCGACGCATGCTTGGAAGCATTGAACTTCGTTTTTTCAGCACGTTGTTGTGTTCTACGTCACCGCGTTCTGGTTTGATCGGATTTTTGGTCTGATGGTGTATGCACACATCAGACCATCAGACCACTTCAGCCTGGTCCGATGAAAACGGTCTGTCGGACCAGTTTCATCGGACTGGTCAGATTGTGTGTACGTGGCCTTATTGTACTAATGATACTGGCAGGGAAGGGGTTAACATAAGGGGGGATCAAGGGGTTAACTGTGTTCCCTGGGTATGTTTACTAACTGTATGGGGCTGCCTGGGTGCGCAGGCGCCGTATAGGGCCGCACCGACGTTCGGGTTCCTTCGGCATCTCGTGACGCGCTGTATGCGCCGGGCTGAGGCACGTCAATCACAGCCTGTGATTAGAAACGCCCAGTCACGCGGGATCACCGGAGGGGAAGAGAGCCGTAAAAAGATATGTAGAGAAAAAAAAAAACACTGGCATACTGCCGGTCGGGTGGGTGGGCTCCATGAATTGCCTGAATTTTTTTTGGAGGGTGAACCTCCCCTTTAAGTCTTTTGATGTGGCACATTATGTGTCAGGAGACCTTTTGAGAATGGTTTTAAACAATGTTTTTATGTTTACTTTGCTGTTGATTACCAGTATAGCACAATTTGGTACGTTTTCACAAAGAAAATAGGACTGCTGCCTCTTGTCACATGATGTTGATGTCACATGGTTGTCAAATGATTATAACGATGTTATGTGATGTGATACTGCACAACCTTCCTTATATGTTTCTCTTTGTGTGGATGCAGTTACAGTGAAATTGCGACAACTTTCAGAGAAAGATAAAATGCATGTAAATTCACTTAATTCAGTAAAAAAAGATGCTCTTCCCTTCTCACCTTATTTATCTTTTATTTTTTGCTCTTCTTCTTTCCACTTCTTTTCCTCTTTTTTCTCTGAGGCGGCGTACACACGACCGAGAAACTCGTCGGGCGAAACACATAGTTTTCCCTGTCGAGTTCCTTGTTCGGCAGTCAAAAAACTTGTCGAGACAAATTTTCCCATTGCCCATCGAGGAAATAGAGAACATGCTCTCTTTTTGGCTCGACGAGTTCCTCGACGGGTTTCTCGGCGAAAAGTGTACACACGACCAGTTTCCTCGGCAGAATACGTCTCCCATCGAGTTTCTTGCTGAATTCTGCCGAGGAAACTGGTCGTGTGTACGCGGCCTAAGGGTGCTGGATTAGGCCCACACCTCCACTGACCCAGCCAACTCTGATGTTGGGTCACTTAGCAATAATCACCATGTTATGTCCATCAATGTTATCTTGTTGTTTGGTAATCTGATGGTTATCCCATCTCACCTAACCATCCAATTTGTGCTATGTGCCCTGACATAACTTCCAAACTTATCTCCAGGTTTAGGTCGGACTGAACGAGAATCTAGATACTTCCCAGGGGTTCAAGCTAGAGGGAGAAGCCACAGTATGATCCCATTTGGGGTGGTGGGACTGCTCTCCAGGACCCCCGAGCCTGACTCTTTCCTTACAGTCTGAAATGTAGCATGGCTCTTAGCATATCGAATTTCTTGCTAACCAATTGTAAGGTAGATACGTTTTCTTCACTTATTTTAAGTGCATCCCATCTTATCATTCAACTGTTGATTACTCCTTTTTAACCATGTTGGCTTTAGCAGGACGAATGGTTCTACATTTGCTATTGTAATGTGTATTCCTTTTTTTTCAAATAAAAATGTATTGAAAGTAAAAAAAAAGATGCTGGGAACTATGGTGATTTAGATATGACAACTAGCTGCAAGTTAGGTGAAAGCTATGTGGAAAAATAAAGTCATGGAAAGCCCCAGGAATAAATTAAATGCAACATTTTTATATTTGGCTTTTTAAACTGTACTTTCTGTTACTACTTGCTCAATAGATAGCATTCAAAATAAGGAAATACCAAAGTAATATCAAATTAGGAACACAACACTTTAGGGTTGATTTACTAAAGGCAAACAGGCTGTTCACATTGAAAACTATTTATTTTCCCTCTTGCAAAATGAACAAACTATTTGCCTTTAGTAAATCAAGCCCTTTGTTTCCATATTACCATCACTACCCAGAAAAAACAGTTATCTTGGAAATTAGCGGGATCATATATATGATAATGATGTTCTGACATGGAAATCTCATTCCATCAAGGCAATGAAGGCATATATGGAGTTGAAACTCTCTAAAAATGAATACATATGCAAACTTTATTATTGTAAAAAGAACTTTTTTTGCCATGTAACTAAAGCTCCAGTTTTGTATATGTGAGTTTAAAGAGGAGTTCCAGTCATTTTTGTAAAAATTAAAAGGCAGCAGCTACAAAAACTGTAGCTGCTGATTTTAATAAACATCCACTCACCTGTCCCAGGATCCAGGGACGTGCTCCCCCGAGCCCTTTTCTCCACCTGTCTTTGGTCCTGGGCGCTGGTATCTTAACTGTGGGCACCCAGCTGTTGCTGTTGACTTTTAATAAACTAAACAGCCACTCACCTGTCCCAGGATCCAGCGCCGTGCTCCCCTGAGCCCTTTTCTCCACCTGTCTTTGGTCCTGGGCACTGGTATCTTAACTGTGCTTACCCGGCTGTGTCAGCTTGTGGCTGTGGCTAGGAAATTCGAGCAGAAGTGGGAGCAGGTACCTGTCAAAAGAAGGTACCCCCCAAAAAAGTGCCATTACTATAAGAGGAGCCGTGGATGATGCCTTAAAGCAGAAATTCCCCTTTTAGGGGGAGCTTTGTTTATGGTTTATAAATCAAGAAGAGTTTGGCCCTTATATTACATCCCGTTGTGGTATACAAATTTTACATTAAACATTTAAAGTATAATTAAAAAAAGGTTGCCCTCATATACAACATCATTTACCCTACACCTGGTAAATGGCCAGGGTTTATAGTCTTCATTGCGACAGTAATCTTATTTACAACCCTAAAGACTGCCTGCATGACACCTGAGGCAACTCCTTAGTTAGGAAGAAGACCATTAATTATTATGCATAGTTAGCAGCTTCAACATAATTAAACCACAAGCATTTGTAAGACTGTGTGTATGTGGAAATATGTATTATTGGGCAACACTTCTGTTTTACTAAATGTATTTCTTTTTTCTTGCAGGCCTTTTAGCCAAACGATCATTATCTTAGCTTTTTAGTGGCAATGGTTGGCAACGCATCACTTTCACTACCGATCCATGTAAACATTTAGGCCCAGATTCAGAGACCCATTACGCCTGTCTAACTGGTGTTAGACTGGAGTAATTTCAAATTACGCACGTTTTCTAGCTAGTCGAAAACCTCAAACCATGAATAGACGGCTGCGGGCTTCAATTCGACTGGATTACGTGTTCATACGCCTTCGGATCTACGCTGCAATAAAATTGCGGCCACTGGGTGGACTTCCCGTCGTTTTCCGCGTCGGGGTATGCAAATGAGCTTTTGCCGGCGATCCCCGAAATTACGATCTTCAATCGCAATCTCTTACGGCACCTTTAGTCATCTTTTATTTGCGTAACACTATACCAGCTTTTTGCTGCTCTAATATTAGACAGCCCATGTTAAGTATGGCCGTCGTTCCCGCGTCGAATTTCTACGTTTTCCGACGTCTTTTATTTTTTTTTACGTAAGTCGTCCGGGAATAGGAATGTTCGTAAACGACACTACTCAAACAACGAATGACGTAACGACGTGATTTCGCGCAATGCACGGCGGGAAATTTCTGAACGGAGCATACGCAGTTCGATCGCCGTGGGGACGCGCTTAATTTAAATGCTTCACGCCCCCTAATCGCGTATTTCGATTACGCAGCGAGAAATAGACTACGCCGCCGTAGTGTACGGGCAAAAATCTACCAGGATTCGGTGTAGAGCCTGGTGAAATACGGCAGCGTAGAGTATTTCGATTACGCAGCGCAATATTAAGTGTTTGTGAATCTGGCCCTTAGTTTCTGTAGTCGAGTAAATGCAGGTAAGGCACTGACTAAATCTAATTACCGATAAAATCAGTACAACACATCAATACTTGAAGGCATGACTTGGCTGCTCTGCTTCATTCACATCACAGGTATAGGACTTCTTTTACGGCCTTGTTGCCTTAGTGTATTAGGTACTTCAGAAGTTGTTTTTATGTTCTGGTAATGTTATTGTCAGCTAACTTTCCCAACCACATAGTAGGAAACTGTACAGAATAAAGCTAAAGTTTGCTTATGCAGAGGGTATGATGATATTAAAAGCATCTGTCCCCCTTTTTTAAGAAGTGTCAAGTTAATCACACTGAAGAAACTAACCTACCCATATTATTTTAAATACGTTTTTCCACTTGGTTTGTCAGCATTTGCCCAGGAACCATTTTTCTTTCCTTTTAGGAATCAGTAGAGGGCCCTGACATTAAAGGCTCTCCATGTAAAGAACACCCATCATTACAAACAGACATGCGTGGCACAGTCTACTTATATGCCTATGAACACTGATACTGATATTATACTGTACTTCCACGCTTCCCATGAACACAGGTCTTCCTATGAACACTGATACTGATAGTGTGTTCCACGCTTCCCATGAACACAGGTCTTCCTATGAACACTGATACTGATATCATACTTCTGCACTTCTTATGCACACAGGGCTTCCTATGAACACTGATGCTGATATCATACTTCCACACTTCCTATGAACACAAGACTTCTTATGAACACTGATACTGATACCATACTTATGCACGTCTTATGCACACAGGACTTCCTATGAACACTGCTACTGATATCATACTTCCACGCTACCCATGAACACAGGACTTCCTCTGAGCACTGATACTGATATAATACTTCTGCACTTCTTATGCACACAGGACTTCTTATGAACACTGATATTATTAATATTATTATTATACAGGATTTATATAGTGCCAACAGTTTACACAGCGCTTTACAATATAAAAGGGAGACAATACAGTTATAATACAATAAAATACAAGAGGATTGAGAGGGCCCTGCTCAGAAGAGCTTACAATCTAATAGGGTGGGGCAGGTGGTACAAAAGGTTGTTACTGTGGGGAATCAGCTGATGGAAGTGGTAAAAGATTAGTTGGAGATGTGATAGGCTTCCCTGAAGAGATGAGTTTTCAGGGATTGCCTGAAGGTAGTAAGGGAGTAGGGCATAGCCGGACAGGTCGAGGTAGTGAGTTCCAAAGGATAAGAGAGAGAGGCTCTGGAGAAATCCTGGAGACGAGCATGGGAGGAGGAGACGAGAGAGCTTGACAGTAGGAGGTCTTGAGAAGAGCAGAGAGGATGGTTTGGGATATGTTTGACAAGATTGGTGATGTAGCTCGGGGCAGAGTTGAGGATGGCTTTGTAAGTTGTGGTTAGTATTTTGAATTTAATTTGCTGGGTGATCAGGAGCCAGTGTAAGGATTTAAGGAGAGGGTTGGCAGACACTGAGCAGTTGGTATGGTGGATAAGTCTGGCAGCAGCATTCATGATAGACTGAAGAGGGATAGTCTATGAAGAGGCAGGCCAACGAGAAGGGAGTTTCAATAGTCAAGGCGAGAGATAACAAGGGAGTTAATAAGGAACTTAGTGGTTTCATTTGTTAAAAGGGGGTGAATTTTAGAGATGCTACGGAGGTGAATTCTACAAACTTTTGACAACGATTGGACCTGAGGCTGAAATGACAAGTCAGAGTCTAGGATTACACCTAGTACCCTCACATGAGGGGAGGGACTGATAGTTGCATTGATGATTTTGATGGAAAAGTCATGGAGGGGAGCACGGGCAGGGGGAATATTAGTAACTCAGTTTTAGAGAGATTTAGTTTAAGGAAGTGGTGCGACATCCATGCTGAGATGTCAGTTAGTAAGTTAGTAATGGAGAGGTGGAGACAGAGTTGTAGGTTAGAGCAGGATAGAGCAGAATCTTGGAGGGAGGGAATGTAGTTTATTGAGAAGGAGCGGGTGGTCAACAGTATCAAAGGCTGCAGAGAGGTCAAGTAGAAGGAGTATGGTGTACTGGCTGTTGGTTTTAGCAGTTAATAAATCGTTAGTGAGTTTTAGTAGGGCAGTTTCTGTGGAGTGCTGCGAGCGAAAACCAGACTGTAATGGGTCAAGATGGTTATTTTCGCTGAGGTAGGAGCCAAGACAGTTGTAGACTAGGCGTTCTAGAAGTTTAGAGGTGAATGGGAGCATTGAGATGGGTCCTACGTTGTTCAGGTTAGTGGGGTCCAGTGAGGACTTTTTAAGTATGGGAGTGATCTGCGCATGTTTTAGAGGGGAGGGAAAGGTGCCATCAGAGAGGGAGAGATTGAAAATGTGAGTGAGGGAGCATAGGATAGAAGAAGAGGGTGACCGTAGTAGTTGTGAGGGAACAGGGTCCAAGGGACAATTGGTTAGGTGGGCCTCTGAGAAAAGTTTTGTAACCTCCTCAATAGTAGTTAATTCAAAAGAGGAGAGTGTTTAATGTGCTGTAAGGCAAGGTATGTTGGGTGGGGAAGATGTACGCACAGTGAAGGTGTCCTTACGAATTGCATCAATCTTGTCTTTGAAGTCATTGGCAATCTCTTGGGCAGTGAGTGAGTTAGTGGGTAGAGGGGGTGGGGGACAAAGCTTAAAGGTTGAGAAGAGCCGACGGGGACTGGATGACAAGATATTAATATGAGAGACAAAGTAGGCTTGTTTGGCAGCATGGAGACAGGAATTGTATTTTAGAAGGGTATATTTTTATAAGGTGAAGTCTTGCAGGCATTTGGTTTTACGCCACAGTCATTCAAGAGCATGGCAATGTCTCTTGAGATTTCTAGTGTCGTCAGTTTGCAAGGATTGTAACAGTCGGGGCCTGGTTCTGCGGGTGGTTAAAGGAGAAGTGTATCTAGTGATGATGAGAGTGAACTGTTGTAGACAGAAGTGGTCAGGTCGGGACAGGACAGGGGAGAGATTATGTCATATAGGTGGTCAGCAGCAGAATAGAGAAGAGAAGGGTTAAAGTTGTGACGGTTCCTGCAAGTAATTGTTTGCTGCTTGGAGGGATGGTTGGTTGGAGGCAAGGATACAGTGAAACTGATGAGGTTGTGATCAGAGAGAGAAAAGGGGGTGTTGGTGAGGTTGACAGGATTGCAGAGATTGGAGAATACAAGGTCAAGGGTATTACCATTGGAGTGAGAGGAAGTATGTGTCCATTGGGTTAGGTCAAAATAAGAGGTTAAGTTAAGAGGTTTAGCTGTAGTTGGGCTGTTAACATTGACAGGAATGTTGAAGTCACCAAGAATGATAGTGGGTATTTCAGAGGAGAGAAAGTAGGGTAGCCAGGCAGCAAAGTCATCAAGAAAGTGCGAAACTGGTCCGAGAGACCGATAAGTTGCTGCAATCCTCAGAGAAATGGGAGAAAACAGACGGATACAGTGCATCTCGAAAGAAGAGAGGGATAGAGAGGGAGAGATAGGAAGAACTTGGAAGGTACTTTGTGGGGATAGAAGGAATCCAACTCCACCTCCTTTCTGTCCGTTAGGTCTGGGGGAGTGAGTCCAATGGAGGCCACCATGGGATAGGGCAACAGGAGAAGCAGTCAAACGTTTAAAGCCAGGTTCCAGTTATGGAGAAAAAAGCAACAAATTACGATACAAGATACAAAAAAGGGGGGATAAGGTTGTGCTGTGAAAACAATAAAAAGTAACCTAAACTAACAAAGTGAAATATAAGAGACCATATGTGAACACATTGACTCATATGCAAAAAATAAATAAATATAATAATGTCCAAATTGTGAAACGAAATTCAATTGGCAAAGGCAAGCCAGATCAGCTTTTAGCTGTACCCAATTGGAAAAAAATGTGAAAGCAAATCTTTGTCATATGCGTTGTAAACAGTCCTGGTAATAGGAGATCAAATGTGCAGTATAGACTGAATAACCTCCACCAGAGATGTACTATTAAAAGATAAAGGCTTACCAGAAGCCAAGCATATCAAGCTTGCAGCTGTAAACCCCAGCCTGGGCCTTTATGGAGTCCGCACCAAAGAGATGGATTGAAGAAACCTCCAAATGGGTCGTCAGCAGGTTAAGTGTATCCAAAAAATAAACATCCACTTGTTAAGTATGACAAAACAACATGTGCAGGTATTATGGTTGTGACTGAATTTAACACCACCACCAGATCACCTAGTAAAATGAAGGCTTACCAGAAGCCAATGTATAATCCGCTTGTGGCTATAAACCCTAGCCAGGGCCTTTGTATGAACCGGCTGCTAGCTATGGTGTCCTATAGATCCACCAGATATCCCATCAGCATAGGACGTGCTGATGTATGACGTGACGATCCGAGCGGAACGGGCGTTCGAGTAAGCCGGCCGGCTTTACATTTTCTGTGCTTCTAAACATCTGTTTTTTCTGTTAGTGTAACTCTTAATTAAACTTGGGAGGATTTTATTGCGTACTTCACTATGTGGGCTCTTTATTCCTTTCTGGTTTACTGCCGCTGATGGGATATCTGGAGGATCTATAGGACACCATAGCCAGCAGCCGGTTCATACAAAGGCCCTGGCTAGGGTTTATAGCCACAAGCGGATTATACATTGGCTTCTGGTAAGCCTTCATTTTACTAGGTGATCTGGTGGTGGTGTTAAATTCAGTCACAACCATAATACCTGCACGTGTTGTTTTGTCATACTTCACTATGTGGATTTTTATTTTTTGGATACACTTAACCTGCTGACGACCCATTTGGAGGTTTCTTCAATCCATCTCTTTGGTGCGGACTCCATAAAGGCCCAGGCTGGGGTTTACAGCTGCAAGCTTGATATGCTTGCCTTCTGGTAAGCCTCTATCTTTTAATAGTACATCTCTGGTGGAGGTTATTCAGTCTATACTGCACATTTGATCTCCTATTACCAGGACTGTTTACAACGCATATGACAAAGATTTGCTTTCACATTTTTTTCCAATTGGGTACAGCTAAAAGCTGATCTGGCTTGCCTTTGCCATTTGAACTTTGTTTTACAATTTGGGCATTATTATATTTATTTATTTTTTGCATATGAGTCACTGTGTTCACATATGGTCTCTTATATTTCACTTTGTTAGTTTAGGTTACTTTTTATTGTTTTCACAGCGCAACTTCATCCCCCCTTTCCAGTTATGGCGAGTATGTTAAAGCCATGAGAGCTGAAGAGGTCATGTACCAATGTTAGCTTGTTACAGATGAAACAGGTGTTCCAAAGGGCACATGAGATTGGTGGGCTGCTTTAAGGAAGCAGGGAGAAATTAAACTGAGTGGATTGCAGTGGTTGCCAGAGGAGGGGTATTGGATATGTGGCTTGCAGTTGGAAAATGGTACTGATACTGATATCATACTTCTGCACTTCTTGTGCACACAGGACTTCCAATGAACACTGATACTGATATCATTCTTCTGCACTTAAGCACACAGGACTTCCTGTAAACACTGATACGGATGTCAATCATGTGATGTTTATTGTTGGAGGGGGCTGAGTGACACCACAAATTGCATGATTGCCAGCATATTCACAGAATGATTGAGGGAAAAGCCAATCATGACCAGAATCTGGACTAGGTACAGTCCATTTATACAGGTAGCTATGGTATATTTGATTAGTAAATATATTGTTCTCGAGGTGAACTATTACTTTAAACCCTATTTTTAATGCTTAAAATTGCTCTTTCATTGATACAGTATAATGAGTGATTATTGTCACTCTAGGAAAGGACATTCAATGGGATTACCAGATGGAAATAAAAGAAAAAAAAGCCTGAAAAAAAGAAAACAAATGCAACCACTCTGCATGAGGACTGATAAGCTGCATTATTATACATTTCTGTTCTTGGGTTTAGAAACACTTTAGTAGTCTGGAAGATTACAGGTGAATGCTTATAAGGCAGTATAAATTCCTCAGTACATTTTTCTTGACAGGTATGACGCATTCTTAGGGCCACTTATGTTAAGTGTAGCGTTTACAAGGTAAGCTTCCAGTGCTCTTGTATGGTATCAAAGAACATTGTGCTGTAGCTGCCAATTCTGCCGATAATCATTTACGTGTTGACTGACAAGGCTGCCTGTTACTATCAAATTGTTTTGTTAGGTGAAATGATCAACACCAGTTCAATGTTAGCTATGGCTCCTGAGGTCTCATCTACTGCTATGAACATGATACACCTTTTCAGTGTTTCTTTTCCCAGCTCCGCACTCTTCCTCCATCCCTGAAAACACCGGCAGAATTATTAAATATAAACACACACAATCAGATGTCTCAGGCCAAGGGACTGCGGGGAGAGCAGCTAATCTTTCCGTCCTATGTCTCCCAGCGTTCCTCTAGCTCTTGAATTCATGGTGAAGGATTATGGGAGACGCTCTCTTTATCTAGGTGGCAAACAGGACACGCAAGAAATATTTGCACCCCCAAATTGGAGAGATTAGGACATATTTGCCAAGGATTGGGGAGTTTTATCGCGTGTGACAGCAGCTGCTGGTTAATATTCATGAGATGGATAAGTGGGGAAGAGCAGCCCTGACAGGTTTGCATGGGGGGAGTAAAACCATATCAGGGAAATTAACCAAGAGAACACTGACAGTGAGAGAGAGACATGAGGAGGGAGAGGAGAGGGAAGTCGTCGTGTTGGATAGAGAGATCTGCACTGAAGAGTGAAATAAGCAGGGAGAGAAGCTTACATACAGACTTATTCAGTAAGGTGACGAGCAGTATGAAAAGTGCATTATTCCATAACAGCCAGTCAGTAGTCATGTTTCACTGATCTGACCTCAGTAAACAGAAATCTAAATGGGTGATGTGTGCTACTGCACCTGTCATGCTTTGTTAAATAAATCCAACAGTGGCCAACTGTCCTGGATTCCCAGGATTTTAAAGTGTGTCTGTGGGTTGCTCCTATTTAAAATGTCTACAACACTTTAGAGCGTGCACTTTCAGCTCATTTATGGGGCACCTGAGAGCCCCAGAACAGGGTAGTCTATTATGCAAATTGTGACAACAGCTTGCATGGTCATACTCTGCCCTGTCCTCTTGCATTCCTCATGCCTCCTTATTGGCAATAGCTGTAAATGTAATAGGCTGCCACACTGACCATTTACAAGGCACAGGGGCCAGGCACAGTCCAACCCTGCAAGATTGGGTGCCAATTTGAATAACTTAATACCCTGAGTTTAGGGACTTCGAGGGCACCGTGAAACAATTTGAAAATGCTTATAGACATGCTCGTCTGTCCAGCAGAAAATGTGGAAAAACCTACTGTTTTGCTTTAGGAAATACTTACAATATAGAAGCCTTATGCCATTTTCAATTACCTACCTGTTGTCCACTATACATACTGTATTGGCTTATATAGCCAATACAGTATGAGCTATGAGGATGTGAAAAGTTCAGTAAGTTCTTTAAACTAGTGCTCAACTTTCATGTGATATAAACTGTATTACAGTAACCTCTGGTAGGTTAAAGCAGAGGTTCACCCTCAAAACGAACTTTACAGGATTCCTAGCTTTCACCCGATTTAAGGATGATAGTGTTGAATTTTTTTTTCTATGATGCTTCCTTACCTCTCATCTCCTCCACTTCCTGGTTTTCATCCCTGCGGGGGAATGGGCGTGTCGCTCTATCCCCCGACCACTCGGTGCATTGTGGGAGCATTTTGTGTATTATCCTAGGAGTGACGTGCAGGCCAATCACAGCACATCATCTCCAATAGCTGGGCGAGTATTCTCGCGCTAGCTGGGCTGTCACGTGACGCGGGTCACATGACTCGCAAAGCGCGTTCTGAGCTTAGCTGATAAACAAGCACTATTAGAATTATCACAGCGGGGCGTGTCCTTTTAAGGACGCCGCCGGCCGTTGTGATAGTAACCACGCAGTGTTGACGGTCCCCGTCGACACTGCGCATGCGCGGGATTACGCAGTGAATGCTGGGAGATCAGCATTCGCCGCATCCCGGAAGAAAACGCAGGAGGGATTCAGAGCGCCCACAGATAAGATGGCAATGTCCATCGCTAGATTATATAAAATATTCTTTGGTCGGAAACGAGCATCCTGACGCCTAATGAAAGGGGACATGTGAGTAACAAAAATACTATAGCAAATGCAGCTGATTAGTGTTAAAAAAAAAAATTGTTTGCCCACAGAACCTCCGCTTTAACTATGTTTTCATGTTGCTACTCCCGGAGAGAATTCTAAATCGCTGGACCTTTGTAACTATAATGTAATAATTTCATTATTATTAGAAATGCTATCTTTGTTTATTTATGAGTATACATAAGGTATATTTAAAAGGAAACAAAGTAAGACTCAATGGAGTTGATTTATTAAAGGCAACTAGACTATTCACTTTGCAAGGGAAGTTGCACTTTTCATGAGATTAGTGCATGAGATGAAGCTCTGCTGAATTAGCCAATTTTGTGCAAGCAAAAATGTATTTATTTTTTATTGTCCTTGCATGACTGGGTATTCTTTGAAAGGTGACACTCCCTAAGTTCTGGGGTGAATTCTCCTGCAAAGTTCAACTTCCCTTGCAAAGTAAACAAATACTGGACAAAGTATTAAGGTTATCTTGACCAGATGGACCTACAAATCCAACTTTGAGCTCCTGGCCTCTCTTCTTTCTTTCCAGAGGCATCCTGCAAATATGTTATCTCTTGCTTTTAAATTTGCTCAACTTCTTGAAGTCTTCAGGCTGGTTGCATAATGCCACAGAGTCCCCCTCATCTTATTTGCCTTTTCTCCATGCTGGACAGTCCTAAATGATGCAGAGAGCAGGGCTTATATAATATAGTCAGCATTGAACTCTTCATCATTCCATAGTGGATATAGGGTGCTCCTTAAGGGGGGGGGGGGCAGGTCCATGATGCCCTATTCCCACAGTCTTCAGTCTTCTGCATTGAGTAATGCTGGAAGTTATTTACCATGGAATTCTGAGGACATCTTGTGAAGAAGAGGTAGTACAGAGAACAGCTAAATATTGCAGCTAAAACTGCTTATTTTGGTGGGACATTCCCCCCCAAAAAAACATTACCTGGATTTGGACTTTAATTACCCTATGCTAACTAATATCCTGTTTAAGGTTTAACTTGCAGAGCATGCTTGCAGGGTTCTGCATGCTCCCCACATGACATGTGACAGTCTGCCAGTAAGAGTTGTGGAGAGGCAGGGGTGGCCAACCAGTGGCCCGGGGGCCACGCGTGGACTGCGGAGGCCTCTGATGTGGCCCGCGACCTCCTGCTCTGGAATGGCAGGTTGGCAAGCAAAGATCGCAGGTTGCCGACCCGCCATACCACAGCATCACTATTGTGATATGAAGTTAGTGGTAAAGGAAGAAAGCGGCTGTGGAGCAGAGCCCCATAAGTCGATGCTTCCTTTACAACGCCGGCTAAGTTCAGCTAACCTGCAGGATAGACACAGCTACACTCGTGGTGTGGGTAAACCACAGCACATCAGTGTGAAAGCAGTCTTAGGCCCTTTTCACATGATCAGCCCAACCAAATGGGACCCTCAATTTACCTCTACAGAGCGACAGATGTTTGTTAATGCCCGCCTACCCCCAATCCGAAAAACATTTGTCCCCTTCCATCTGGGCGGATCGATTTGTCCCCTTCCATCTGGGCGGATCGGAGGGCCTATAGAGTAGCCGTGACCTGTTATCCATCCGCTCTGCTCATGGTGGCCTGCGACTGGTTAGCAAGTTGCTTAAGATGCCCTCGCTCTTCAAAAGGTTGGGCACCCCTGGGGAAGGAGAATGTCATGTGTTACAGAAGTACTGCCCATTCCTCACATGGTACAACAGCAGATCAAGACACTCCAGGAACAAAGTGAAGGTAAATGTAAGGCACCTAAAGTGCCTCCTGTAAAGTGAATTTGTTTCTGAGCTTGGTGTAGGTAAATATTGTTCAAATGACAAGTTTTGTTTAACCACTTAACCCCCGGACCATATTGCTGCCCAATGACCAGAGCACTTTTTGTGATTTGGCACTGCGTCGATTTAACTGACAATTGCGCAGTCGTGCGACATAGCTCCCAAACAAAATTGGCGTCATTTTTTTCCCACAAATAGAGCTTTCTTTTGGTGGTATTTGATCACCTCTGCGGTTTTTATTGTTTGCGCTATAAACAAAAATAGAGCGACAATTGAAAAAAATGCAATATCTTTTACATTTTGCTATAATAAATATCCACAAAAAATATATAAAAAAACATTTTTTTCCCTCAGTTTAGGCCGATACGTATTCTTCTAGATATTTTTCGTAAAAAGATTATTGATTGGTTTGCGCAATAGTTATAGCGTTTACAAAATAGGGGGTAGTTTTATGGCATTTTTGTTAATATTTTTTTTTTAGTAGTAATGGCGGCGATCAGCGTTTTTTTTCAGTACTGCGACATTATGGCGGACACTTCGGACACTTTTGACACATTTTTGGGACCATTGGCATTTTTTTAGCGATCAGTGCTATAAAAATGCATTGGATTACTATAAAAATGCCATTGGCAGTGAAGGGGTTAACACTAGGGGGCAGGGAAGGGGTTAAGTATGTTCCTGGGTGTGTTCTAACTGTATGGGGGGGTGGACTCACTAGGGGAAATAACTCATCTTCTGTTCATACATTGTATGAACAGAAGATCAGCGTTTCCCCCGCTGACAGGACTGGGAGCTGTGTGTTTACACACATAGCTCCCGGTCCTCGCTCTGTACCGAGCGATTGCGTGTGCCCGGCGGCAATCGTACCCGCCGGGCACGCGCGCGGGACTCGGGGGCGAGTGGGGACCCCCTAGTGGCCGCAAAAGTTGCCGACGTAGAGCTACAGGCTCTCGCCCAGGAGAGCCGACCTGCCGCAGTAAAATGACGGCGGCTGGTCGGCAAGCAGTTAATACTGAGCCTGAATGCATTAAACTATTCCAAACTTTTTAAGGAAAAAAAAAAAACTAAAGAAAAGATGACATAAAAGTGAATCAGATCATTGCCCATCGACAGCGCATATTGATTTCACAAATCCCAGCTCTTGCTGACTTAGTATGCAAGTGGAAAAAAAATAAACAATCAGATATATACACACAAACACCTCTAACCCTCCAAAATTTACAGAAATATTTAACATATTTTTTTTAGTATTAATCTGATGTAAAATGATAAAGGTTTTGAATGTTTTGTTGTCGGTCAAGTTGGTGCAGGTTAAGGCTCATTGAAAAAAAAGTATTTGTTTGTAATACTGTTTTTACAAACACATTTCTCTTTGGTCACCATCATATGCATTAGCAGAATTTAAATGGGTCTGGATTTCACATAAATAATTCTGATGAATCCAGCATGACTGTTTATTTTAAATGGTGGATTTGAATTGCATCAGTATTCTTTTCCATGGGTGCTCTGAAAGCCCTGTACTATATAAAGCATTTTATCTTTTGTTCTCAACCTTCTTCTTCCTTCTTTTCTCATCTTATGCCGCGTACACACGGTCGTTTTTTGCGATGAAAAAAAACGACGTTTTTTAAAACGTCATTTAAATTGATCGTGTGTGGGAAAAACGTCGTTTTTTGTCTTAAAAAAAACGACCAAAAAAAAATTCCAACATGCTTGAATTTTTTGTGTCGTTTTTCAAAACGTCGTTTTTTGTTTCACAAAAAGTCACCGTGTGTAGCAAAAACGTCGTTTAAAACAACGTTTTTCAACCCGCGCATGCCCAGAAGCTAGTTATGAAGCGGGCTTCAATGGAAAAGTATGGTGAACGTAACCTAGTTTTTTGTGAAAAAAACGATGGTGTGTATGCAACATCGTCTTTGAAAGTGACGTTTCAAAAACGTCGTTTTTTACTTCACAAAAAACGTCGTTTTTTTTCATCGCAAAAAACGACCGTGTGTACGCGGCATAAGACCAACGATATGGTGCTAGTAGTTCAATGCATACACACAAACTGCTAATTTAGCCTAGCCATAGAGGATAATCAATAAGTGCTATGGCGATGACTTGCCACTTCAGCAAACCAGTGTAGGACTCTAAACTCTACATTTGTCAGATACTGAAAACATAGCACTAGAGAACATGGGCATCTGTTCAATTTTGTCAGTCTCTGGATGCAAAAGAAAGTTATAAAATAAATTACAAATTGAGTCAATGATTGCAGACTGATAAAAAGCATTATACACTCATCAGCCATAACATTATCACCACTCACCATAATCCGTTGAGGCATGGACTCCACTAGACTTCTGAAGGCATGTGTGGTATCTGGCATTAAGACTTCTGTGGTATCTGGCATCAAGCTATCCGTAGCAGATTCTTCAAGTCCTGTAAGTTGTGACGTAGGGTCTCCATGGGCACCTTTTCCATTGCTCCGTGGTCCAGTTCTAATGCTCATATGCCTATTGTAGGTACTTTTGACTGTGGATATGGGTCAGCATGGGCACCCTGACCAGTGTGTGGCTACGCAGCCTCATACACGGCGCAGCTGTACATGGCAGACAATCAGCTTCTAACTTCAGCTTGTTCAATTAAGCTTTGACAATAAACCCTGGAAGCTGATTGGTTTCTATGCAGTGCTGCACCAAATTCTGTGTGCTTCAGTTATAGTAAATCAACCCGACTGTTTGCTCTGACACCTTTTTATTGGAACTAGTATTAACTTTTTCAGCAATTTGAGCTGCAGTAGCTCTTTTATTAGATCAGACTACACAGATAAACCTTCCCACATGCATCAATGAGCCTTGGGCGCTAATGACCCTGTCACCGGTTCGCTGTTTTTCCTTTCTCTGACCACTTTTGGTAGGTCCTCACTCCTGACCACTGCAGACCAAGAACATCCCACAAGAGCTGCAGTTTTGGAGATGGTCCTCTAGCCATTACAATCTAGCCCTGGTCAAAGTCTCTCAGATACTTACACTTGCCAATTTTTATTTTTTCAACACATCACCTTGAGGGACAACATGTTCAATTGCTACCTAATTTTCCCCACCCACTTTCAGATGTCCATTGTGATGAGTAGATTAAGGTTATTCACTTTAACTGTCCATGGTTTTAATGTTAGGGCTAATCGGTGTATGTGGTTAAGCTAACTACTATAACCCACAGTAAGCTCCAGGAAAGCAGGCTCATTGCCTTACTAAAAGTACTGTAAGACTGTGGTGAAGGCATATTTGTTATGTCCCCACTCGTGGTCTTCCACTGTCATTGACTGTCCCTTGCACACTGCTTTGTCTCAAGGCAGCGTATTCAAACATTTTAGTTGTATCTTTTCTGTTTCCTTAAATAAATATGATGGTAATGCAATAGCCAATATTATTTAGGCATACCATAGCAGCTAAAATATTATTTGGGGTCAATTTAGACTTGGTTTTAGACATTTTGCTAAAGAAAAATATTTTGTTAAAGTACGTCTAACCATGGAAAAGATAAGACAATGAAACCAAATAATATTAACTGTATAAAGACATATATTCATATCTTTGCTTGACAAGATTGTGCTAGATGTCACCCAAGGGCTCCATATTTTTAGAAACTTGGCAAGGCAAGTCCTGGAACCGTATGTCATTTTGTAAAAAGCTAAAGACTCACTCACTACTATCTGAATCCATTACTGAAGTGAGGGAGGGATGGAATTAAGAGTATAACTTCACACACATAAAATACCAAACTAATTATAATTTTTTGACATTTGCTGGAAACAGTAGTAAATTTGGTTATCATTAAAAATCACAAGAGATTTTTCCCCAACTTTTCCTGACTTCTGTGGAAGAAGAAGAGGCAATCTGTTTCTACGTAAAAAAAATGCAACCTGCAAATACATACAAGTCCCAGCATGCATTGCCAGTCTGCTCTGATTGGCATGACATGCAGTGACTTGTAGCTGTTCAACAGCTGGAGGACCACAGGTTGCCCATGCCTGCTAATTACAAAATAAACCAGCTGGGAGGCTATACAGCCAATGTCATCCAGCACTAAAATAGAATTCTGTCATTTATCCATGACTATATCATAAGGAGAATATGCAAAGGAGTGTATCTGGTAGAAAATAATAGACCTTGATTCATTGGGGTTGATGTACTAAAGTTAAATAGACTGTTTACCTTACAAAGGAAGTGGCAATATAATTATTCCAGGAGCTTAAAGTGGAGTTCCACCCATTTTTTTTATGTTTGTCTGTGCTGCATGCCCTAATCTCATAGGCCCAGATTCATAGAACAATTACGCCTGTCTAACTGGTGTTAGACAGGAGTAATTTCAAATTTTGCGCGCCGTATCACTAGTTTAAATCCTCAAACCATGATACGGCGGCTTCGGGCTTCGATCCGAGAGGCTTACGTCTTCGTAAGCCTTCGGATCTACGCTGAGATATTTTTGCGGCCGCTGGGAGGAGTTTGCGTCGTTTTGATGCGTCGGGATATGCAAATTAGTTTTTACGGTGATCCACGAAGATACGAGCGGTCTTCGCAATCGCTTACGTCTATTTTTTTTTACGTACTGTTAGACCAGCTTTTTGCTGGTCTAACGGTGCGTAGCCCATGTTAAGTATGGCCGTCGTTCCCGCGTCGAATTTAATTTTTTTTTCTTTTTTTTACGTAAGTCGTTCGGGAATAGAAATGTCCGTAAACGACGCTACTCAAACAACGAATGACGTAACGACGTGATTTCGCGCAATGCACGGCGGGAAATTTGCGAACGGAGCATGCGCAGTTCGATCGCCGCGGGAACGCGCCTATTTTAAATGCTTCACGCCCCCTACTCGCGTAGATGGATGATGGGAGAAATACACTACGCCGCCGTCGTTTAATTGACAAAATCTATCTGGATTCCACGTAGAGCCAGGTAAAAAACGGCGGCGTAGTGTATTTCTGATACGCTACGATAATCTAATTCTCTCTGAATCTGGGCCTTAGTGTTCAGAATGGACAATTTTTATTTATTTTGTTGCTTGTAAATACCTTTATTTTGTAGTCCTTCATTACTTCCTCCTCCTTATTAGCCTAGGCTATTAAGTCTCAAGGCTATTTGCAAGGGTTTCTGGGATAGGCATCATGTTTCCCAGTAGTCCTTGCAAACCTGACTGAAACCTATTACATTGCTTGTGCAGCACTGAGCATGTGCGAGATATGCAAAGCTGAAATCCAGGAAGTCATACAGTCTGGCTTCATGATGCCCACACTTAAGATGGCCACGGTCTATTTCTAGATTATAAACTCTAAATGCTGTAACAACCTAACAAAATGGACCTTAGTTTACAGACTAACTTTACTAGAATACATTTAGTTTGTGTATTACAGCGGTATTTATATTTAAAAAGTGAAATTGTGGGTGGAACTCCCCTTTAAGCTGGCCATAGATGGTTTGAATCTCAGCCGGTTCAGCAGGGATCGATCATCTATCGGCAGGCTTATTGTACCCAAGTCGATTCATCAATTGACCTGGGTACAACCAACATGTCAGATTTGTATGAAATTATTGCCAGTGGCTACAGTTGATAGCAATAATCACTGTGTGTTCTACTGGCAGGGATGGCTCTTCGCGTTTCCTGCCAGGAGAACACAAATTCTCCATGGGAGGGATTCCCCCATCAACACTGTCAGTTTAATTTGCAACCTGCAGGAAAGAAAATTGCACCTTCTATGGCTGGTTTAGGTGAATGTGGTGAGATTTCACTTTGCAAAGAATAACCAATCAAGGGCAAGCAAAATAAGACCATTTTGCCTGCACATGAATGGGTGATGTAAGTCAGCAGAACTTCACCTCATTCACTGATATATTAATATTATTATTATACAGAATTTATATAGCACCAATAGTTTGTGCAGCGCTTTACAACATGAGGTCAGAGAGTACCGTTACAATACAATTCAATACAGGAGGCATCAGAGGGCCTAAATATACATGGATTGAAATTCAGCCAATTTGGTAGCCAGATGTTAGTCCCTGTATGGCAAGGGAGGTCATACAGAAGTTGATCTAACTGATGTAGGATTTTCCCCACTCGATCAGGGCCGACAACAATGATCAGCGTATTCTGACAGCGAGGAAGTCTCCCTGCTGTTATAGTAAAAAGGCTCAGTGGGGAGGTTTCCCCTATCCACATAAATGTAAGGCTGGGGGGAATCGAGTCCATTTATTTTTCGTTCACCTGCTGGTTGTCAAAAAAAATAAAAAATACTCCACTTTAGGCTGCCTAAGCTCTGGGGAAAATTACTTTCTAAAATGCAACTTCCCTTGTACAGTACAGTATATTTGTCTTTAGTAAATCAACCTCATTACTTTTCCAAAGCCATTAATGGCATCTTAAAGTGTGCTTAAAGTGTTTGTACCCCCAAAAAATATTCTATCCTGTTCCCTTAGAGCATGCATAACAGCACAGTGCATGTGCTGTGTTATTTGGCCCCTTGTTTAAGCTAAAAAAATCTGGCTGATCCTGCCTGGTTCTGCCCTCCCCCTGTAAACTGACCACTGTTCATCCTGGCTGCTGAGCCCTGACATTGTGGTCAGTTTACACACCTCTGTCAGCCACAGCTCTCTCTGTCCTCTCTCCCCAATCTCTCCCCTCCCTGCCTGTCAGCTAGTCTGTGCCACTCTGCTCCCCGCCCCTTCCCTTCTTGCTGCTATAATAACTGTATCATAATCATACCATCCCCCCTGTTAGCTAACATTATGTGTCCCAGTTTATGTGCTTTATAAAAAACAATGCTGATTTCTACCTTTTTTCACAGCGCCTCCCGGCGCACATGTGATTGCATGCCTCTCTTCTCATTTCCTTCCCTCTTTCTGGCTAACATTAGCAGGCGTTCTTGGCCCCTCCTGCTGTAGTTGTCAGTATGGGAGAGGAGAAAGCCAAGCAGTCACATGAGCGCCGGGAGGAGCTGTGAAATAAGGTAGAACTTGGTATTGTTTTTATAAAGCACAGACACTAGGACACATAACGTTAGCTAACAGAGGGGATTGTATGTTTATGATACAGTGTCTTTAGAACCAATTTCAAGTATGTAAACTCAAACAACCAACTTATTTTATCTCTGTGTAAGATACAATTGGTATTTTAAAAAGGTAAACTTGGATTAAAATTCATAGCTGTACTGTGCACACTTTTTGTGTTATCTCCTGGCCCCTCCCCCCTGCCCTGCTTAGTGCCCATCATAGCAAGCCGCATGTTATGGGGCCATTCGTGTAGGCTCACTCCCAAACCAGCTCTGCATGCAGAGCAAGGCCCAGCTCCACTCCGCCCCCTGATCCTTCGTCACTGGCTGTGGTTGACAGCAGTGGGAGCCAGTGGCTTCTGCTGCTGTCTCTGAGCCAATGAGTAGGGTGAAAGTGGAGAGAGCTTCTGTTCTCATGCACAGCGATGAACAGAGATCGTGATCAGTGGGGGCTGGTGGGGGAAGCTGCAAGCAGAGTGTTAATCTTGCATACTCACCACACCAGTGTCATAGTCTTACCCTACACAACTTAAATTGGTTCTAAAGTCAATATTTTTTTTTACCTGACTTTTTGAGCCCTTTCTCAATTCAGTGCTGTGCCCATCTGCTGAAACAGTGATCTCTGTTTTCACTGGACACACAGGCAGCACTAGGAGTCACGGGCTCCTGCTGCTGTCACCCAAATCCTGTAAGGAGGGAATGGAGGCATGACCGAGCACTCTCTGTATGTCGATGGATGCTAACAGGAGACACTTAGAGAGGAGCAAACAGTGTCAACGCGGGACCCCAGAGGAGGTAAGAGGTTGCTCTGTGCAATACCATTGCAAGAGCAAGTTAGTATAACTTTTATTTTATTTTAAGGAAAAAAAATTCCTGGTCCTTTGGGAGTCTGCTATCCTGGAGTTCTCCAATAAAAGTTATTCTTTAATTGGATTAGTGATACATTTTTGCAGTTCCAAAACCCTTGCAAAAACATTGAATGCCCTTATTACAAAAATATAATGATCTCATCAGGACTTCAAGAAAATTGGGTAATTAGTTGGCATACATCCTGTAAAGGTGATGTTCAACGATATGCACTGTCAAAATTATTTTGGGAGCACGGAGGACCAATATTTTCCGTAGCACCAAATGTAACTGCGCTCATTAGCCTAAGCCCCATTTTTTGTTAAAACCCAAGGAAGCATTCGGGGATACACAAAACTAAAAAGAAAATATATTATAATTGTCATGGACCATGAAATACTGAAATCCTAATTCATGTATTACAGATTTGATTCTGAACCCCAGCCAGGTCAACAGACTCATAAGTGATACTTATTGTCCATTGTGTGATAACCCTGTTTAAAGCCTTTCTATTATCAGGTGTAAATGACTTCTGCCCTGTCTCTGGTCTCCAGACAGTTCCATTGTTCTGTGGCTGGCTATTGTGTACATTGATTGACCCCCTGGGGCTTTTGTCTGAAAACACATCACAGGCCTGGCCACACATATTCAGGCTATTCAAGCTTTGGGACCAATCTCTGCTGAGACATTTTCAAGTCCTCATTTGCATGGTTTAAGAGGACCAGATTGAAGACTGCATACTTTACAATGGACCAATAAGAAAGCGGTTGTTGGGGGCGGGATGTTCCAAATCCTGTATAAAGTGTGCTGTGTACTTTCAATAAAGTGTGTCCTGTTACATTCAGCATTAAGCCATGGCTCATGTGTGGATTATTCAGCGATTCCAGGGATATTCCTAGTCGGGGAATATTGGGTGATTTCTTTTATGGGAGAAGAAGGGAATGGATGGCGGAGATATGTTCGACGACCCGTCACAATAATGTCATAATAATATAATATAATATCTGTGTACACCCATATTTTGTATAACTCCACATATAGCTAGTGTCTCTGCTATGACATCATTAGGTCTTCACAAAAATGGCAGCATATTACCAATAATTTGACTAATTTTCTATACTCATATGTAAAACATGGCAATATTAAAAAACAAAAGAAAAAACAAGAAATACTTCATTGTGCCCAAACAGCAGAGACTGAGACCTGGACTGAAGCCTAAATCAACGTAATCAGTAAACTGGTAATTGTATTCAGTACAGAAACTCAGATGTGAACAGTAGTTTACCTGATTATATATTAGGCATGGCATCTTGAAGCAGAAGATGAATGTCAGACTAGAAATTATAGCCACTAACTTGGTAAGCTGTGTCACCAAGACCTGGCTAATCTTATATGCATAATGGAGTGTACATTTGAACGTCATGCATCCAGGTTGTACTACTGACATGTTTCATAATACGGTATGTACCAACCTGTGATAGGTTGCAAAATTTACTTCCTGTTCCTTTAAGAAAATGGGACTCTGAATATTTGGCTAATAGGAATTTCAGACTGAGGAATCCCTAAAGTCTGTCAATTGGAATGTTACTTTGGGATCTTGCTTTGCCTTTCTGTGAATCAACCCAGGCTTTACATGATGTACTACACAATAAAATGTAGCATTGTACAGCTTGAGCTAATTAGTAAGCAGACCTTTGCTGCATATTTCAGGTGAGGTTTTACCAAAAAATTATGTAAAGGCCAGATTATACTTCTCTCCAGTGAATTTATACGGCTTTTAGAACATTATGGTTGCCTAGGAAGGTATTGATTGACATTGCTTGTTGTTGCTCAGTCTGTGGTCCACTCCCAAATCCTCCTCCATCAAGGATTCACCCAATGTAATCCAATTTAGTGTGTAATTTGCATGGATATTCTTGCTCTCCAAAAGCATAACTTTGCATTTATCTACACGGTACCTCGTCTGTCTGCCAAGACTTTCAACCTGCCTTGATTCTCTTGAGAAGAAAAACATCCTAATCTGAGTCTACTGCCTTGAATATTTTAGTGTCAGATCTGTAAACATTGATCTTTGATTAAAAATTGCTTATGATCTTAAATCCATAGTAAGTGCTCTACTGATAACCAGACAAAATTTAAAAGGACCAGTCATCAAAAATAGATCAAACTGACTTTAGATAAAAAGTACTTTATACTTTACGTATATGGGCTGATTATAATGATTTCTGTAAGGCATTGTTTTGCATACTCAACCTGACAATTTTACAAGTCAAAGCTTTTGGAACCACTAGATAAAAAATGTAAACCCCTTAAAAGATATTATTGGAAACAAATACCATATTTATCGGCATATAACACTCACTTTTTCCCCTGAAAACAGAGGGTAAACAGTGCATGCATGTTATACGCCGATATCATGTTTTACCAACAGGGGGTGGGTCGCACCAGGAGCCACCCATTTGGGGGTTGTCAGGCCGGCCATCCCGCCTCCCCTGGCTCAGGAACAGTGCTTTCTGCATTGTCTGAAGTTGAGAAAAAAAAGTCACTTGCCAGACCCTTCTACACCGCTCCTCCTGTGTCAGTGTCATTGTAAAACGATGCTTGTAAGAATCTCTATAGCTCAGTTTTTTCTGGTTGCTCTCCTACTCTTCCGAGTGTAGCTTTGATTGGAGGAGGAGAGCGGTCACATGACCATCTGTGTAACATCAGAGGAGAGTAGTCATGTGACCAGGTCAGTAAAAAAAAACGGAGCTATTGAGGTATATGGAAGCTTTGTTTTTCAATACGAGTGACACAGGAGGAGCAGTGTGGAAGGGGCTGACAGTGATTTTTTTTTTTTACTTAATTGTAGAGAATGCTGGCAGCACTGTCCCGGGAGACTGGGGGTCTCCTGGGAGTGCAGGAGGGATGTATAATGGATGGGGGCTGTATAGTGGGGAGGAGGGGCTGTATAATGGATAGGGGATGTATAATGGATGGGGGGGCAGTGTTCTGGATGGGGGATGTATAATGGATGTTGGGCTGTGTACTGGATCGGGGGGGGGCTGTGTACTGGATGAGGGATGTATAATGGATGGGGGCTGTATAGTGGGGAGGAGGGGCTGTATAATGGATAGGGGATGTATGGATGGGGGGGCAGTGTTCTGGATGGGGGATGTATAATGGATGGGGGGCTGTGTACTGGATGGGGGAATGTATAATGGATGAGGGGGGCTGTGTACTGGATGGGGAATGTATAATGGATGAGGGGGGCTGTATAATGGATGGAGGGATGTGTACTAGATAGGGGGGGCTGTGTACTGTAAAAAGGGCTGTAAAAACAGTTTTCCTTAAAACTCCCCTCTTAAAATTGGGGTGCGTGTTATACACCGATAAATACGGGTATATTATTGCAAAAAATTTGATTGTTTGTTTTTAATTCAATACATGTTGAATCGCTGACTCAAAACAAGTATACGGCAAGTCATTTATACAAATATTCTTACTGGTACTTAAATTACTGAAGCCAAGGGGTTGGCATGACAGCCAGGTAACTAGCAGTTTAAAACAAACTCCAGCATATGCAACAAATCTTCCAAAGTGCATTACAATTTAATTTCATTTGCATTGTGCAAAGCTGGAAATCCATCATTTTCTAAACCTTAACCCAATCTAGATGTAAAGAAAAAACAATATATTAGTACCGGTAATAATGCTATAAGATGAATAATAAACCATACTCACTTGGATGGTTTAGAAGCAATATACACATATTGCAAATAGTATTTTAACCTCTACCTCAATGGTAAGTGAAAAAATAGTGGCGCTGGTAAAACAATATTATAGTGAATCCACTAATAAGTATATGTGTATAATTACATTAACACCATGTGACAAGTACAAGCAATAAGAATAAAAATGAAAAATAAAAATGAGAATAAAGTTCATAAAGATAATAATCCAGCTGGTTGACTTTGTTGACTCAGTGACTCGGTGTAATCCTATATCAAATCTTCCACATCACTTCCGGTTAAGCGTCAAACGTCACAGATGGTTGCCGTACAGTCACGTCCCGAAGCGTTTCGTCATCATGACTTTTTCATGGGAATCCATGTGACGTTTGACACTTAACTGGAAGTGACGTTCTGATTCTGATGAGCAAGTGAGGGTGAGACTTAGGCCGCGTAAACACGATCGAATCTATCTGCTGGTAATGGTCCGACGGACCGTTTCAGCAGACAAATTCGATCGTGTGTACGGGCGGACAGATGGGTTTTTCCAGCAGACAGATTTTAAAGCATGCTTTAAAATCTGTCTGCTGGGAACCCGTCCGTCCGACATGTCTGCTGGTTAGTACGCAAACCAGCAGACATATCTGCCCGCGCATGCATCGAATGGATTCGACGCATGCGCGGAAGTGTTTTACTTCCTGGTGACGGTGACGTGGCGGCGTCAACGTCACTGCCACGTCACCGCGCTGTCTGCTTGCGGTGATTTTGGTTTGATCGTGTGTACACGATCAAACCAATATACCCCAGCAGACAAATCCGATCAAAACTGTCTGTCAGACCGATTTGATCGGATTTATTTGGTCGTGTGTATGCGGCCTTAGAGTATACACCATGGGTCCGCCCTGACCACAACACACCGCTACAGGCTGTTAACAGGAGATTTGCTTTTATGCTGATTGTGATTGGATTTATGTGAGTGTAATGGTTGAAGATTTTGTTTTATATTATTAAATTGATTTTACGTTATCACAGTATTGGAGAAAATATTTACATGTGGAGAGATCCTTTTCTGTTTTGCACGGTTGGATATCAGAGATATTGTTAACCCTGTGTTTATGCCGAGCATGAGAGTGCAAGGCATTTAAAGCTGGTGAGTGCGTTTTCTAAGGCCGGGTTCACACCAATGCGAATTGAATGCGCGTTTCTCCGCATTCAATTCGCATAGCAGGATAATGTAACTGTTTCTCTATGGAGCCGGTTCACATATCTCCGCAGCGGGTCCGGTGCGGTTTGTTGGAAAAATGCATGCTTTTTTTGGTGCGTGTCAGGTTTGATATCAGCCCAAAATTCGAGCTGAAATCGGACCTGAACTGGTGAACCAGCACACACCGGACCCCTGATGTGCGCTGCATGTGGCAACAGTGTAAACCCAGCCTGAAGGGGAGCGGAATCACTGTCACATATGATGTTGTGGAAGATTTGATATAGGATTACAACTATAGAAAGAATTGTCACCGAGTCAACCAACTGGATTATTATCTTTATGAACTTTATTCTCACTTTTATTTTTAATTTTTATTCTTATTGCTTGTACTTGTCTCATGGTGTTAATGCAATTATACGACTTCCGGTTCCGGCGCCGCATGTGAGGGAAGCAAGATCCGGAGGCTCCGCTTTGACCTCCCAGAAATCGGCATATAAATCCTCGGCATCGCCCCGAATTGCACCGCTCTCTACACCCCCTTGCTACCGCTGATCCAGCGCATGGATCGGTACCTGACACAGCCGCGCGTACCTCGGAGCTCCGGCTCCACGGACACTCTGACGGAGCTCGCGGCCTCATCCAACATGGCCGCCACGACACAAGGCCCCCCTCCTATACAGGCCTCGCAGCCTCAGGAGGCGCACGGATCCGGGGTAAGCGATGACCCGCCATCCGAGGACATGGACACCATGGCCGTTAGAGGATCGGATCAGGATAGCTCCTATGACAGGATCGCCAAGGCTGTTGCGGCGCTCCTCTCCCCCTCCATTGCTGCTACTGTGGAGAAAGCAGTTACTGAGGGGATGCTTCAAATACGTAAGGAGCTAGGTGATCACTCCAAAAGAATCTCCACAGCTGAACAACGCATAGCTTCGGTGGAGGATGATCAATACCACATGAGCGCCACGCTGGAACGATTCGCCCAAGACCAACAGCACCTCCATAAACGCATGGAGGACCTCGAGAATCGTTCCAGGAGGAACAACCTGAGGGTTATTGGCCTCCCTGAATCCTTCAAACCAACCTCCCTGATGGACTTCTGCTCCAACGTCCTCCCCGAGGCTCTGGGCCTAGGTCGGGGGTACACGGTGGAACGTGCGCATCGCATGGGCGCTGCGTCGGAGGATCGCGCCCGCCCTAGGCCGGTGATAGCCAGATTCTTGAACTATGCGGATCGGATGGATATATTGCAGAACTTTCGCAAATCGCGCTCCCTTGAGATCGGTGGCCACAAGATTTTGCTGTTTGCAGATTACTCAGCGGAGGTCTCCCGCAAACGAAAAGACTTCCAACCGGTCTGCGCAGAGCTGTACAAGAGAGGCATCCGCTTCTCGCTGGCATACCCGGCCATTCTGCGCCTACAGACTCCTGATGGACAACAACTCTCTATCCAGTCGTTAGACAAGGCCCGGGCCTATCTTCATTCCCTGCCGGGAGACCAAGGCACAGCGCCTACATACGCTGACAGAGCAAAGCAGGGTCCCAGGGAACAAAGAAGTCTGAGGAAGGAGCCACCCAAGCGACTGAAAGCTACGCCCGTGCACGATCACCCGGGATCCGGGTGAGACCAAGGCCTTCCTCACTACGGCTGTTGGTGAGGCTACATATTGATTGGCCTAGTCTCTCTTGACCCCCCTGGACTTGGGTATGTAGTAAGCTGAGAAGGAGCCCCCCCTGGTCCTGGCCCATTTTGCTTTGTTCTTGGAGACTATCCCTTTTCACACTACGGGCCGACTAGTTACACCCCCCTCCTTAGGGGAGCCAGACCTCCTTCTTTCTCTTGACTATCTGCCCTAAGTTTATTTGTCTGTAATCAGCAACACGAGTGCTCAATCGCCAGTTGGACATACCTGACAGTGACTGCGAGGCCGCTGTGAGATAAGACCCGCGGCCATTTACATTTACATTTACATTTGCGCATACTTTAGCTTTTATTGTTGTTAAGTACTTTTGTTTTAATGTGTTAACTTTTTCATCCTAGGCACCTGTTACGTCGCCCATATCGAGCGATGACATGTTTCCCTATTGCTGGGTTAGCCGTGTGACATGACTCCTGCCATAATTGAAAACTACCTGGTTGGTATAATTCCTCTTACTCCTTGCTATAACTGCCATCCCATATTTGGGGTGATGCCGGCATTCACACGTGAAAACTGTTTGACACGCATTGTGGGTGGTCAGGTGGCTCATCCGGAAGTGGGAAAACATGTGGAAAAAAGAGAAGTCATGGTTTACTGTTTTGTGTGTTCCCCCGTTCTCCCCAGTTACTCACCTCTCTTCTTTGTTCCCTTTCTTCTCCCCTTGTGTGGCCTCTTTCCCACTGAGAGGATGGTTCTATGGACGCTCCCAGAGACCTCATAGACACAACGCTCGCTTACCGACTCCAGGTGCTCATCTTTCGCCAGGTAACAGATATTTCCTTTTAAACCAGTCGAGTATCACTCATCCTTCACACTCATGTCACAGACTTGCATAGTTTCCTGGAACGTTAAGGGGTTACGTTCGCCAGTAAAGAGAATGAAAATCCTGAGACACCTGAAACGGCTCAGGGCTGACATAGCATTACTACAGGAGACACACCTGGAAGAAAGAGATTTCTTCCGTTTACAGAAGATCTGGGTGGGGCAGGCTCTGGGGTCAGCTTCCTCCGGTCGCAAAGCAGGGGTTATCATTCTACTACACAAAAACTTGGTATATGATATACTGTCCATAGACAGAGATGATGAGGGCAGGCGCATTTCCTTACACCTTAAACTCCCTTCGGGTGAAATACGGGTTACCAACATCTACGCCCCTAACTCTCCTGACCAAACCTACTTTTCTAAACTAACACCCCGTTTGGCCACAGGGGAACTGACACCACACCTTGTGGGGGGAGACTTCAACTCCACCATGTGTGACCTGGAGGATAGGTCCAAACCTCACTCACGGGCCCCGTCCGCTCGCTCGGATCGCCCGACTCTCCTGTCTCATATGGTCCAGACCCTTGACATGTTAGATGTATGGCGGGTACAACATCCCACGGAGAGGGAATACACTTTCTTTTCTCCCGTTCACGGGTCTTTAGCCAGACTAGACTACTTTCTAGGCACCCACTCATTGATGCCGAGAATAACCTCCACCCACATACACGACCTGTTGATCTCTGACCACTCCCCTGTCTCGGTCTCTCTAAGTAATCTGCAACACCGCTCAGAGGTCAGGCAATGGAGGTTCCCAGCTTACCTCAACAAAAATGACAGCTTCAAAGAGATGCTGGCTGGAGCCTGGGAGGACTACCTCCATAATAACGCCCAACATGTGAACGATCCTAACTTACTATGGGAAGCGGGCAAGTCCTATCTGAGGGGGAGGATTATATCCTTCACCTCAGCGTACAAGAAAAACTCCCAAAAACAATTATTAGAGGCTAGCGAGCGTGTTAGACTGGCCCACTCACTTCTCATTGCTCAGCACACTGAGGCGCATCTTTCTGCTTGGAAGGAAGCCAAGGATCACTTCGATACTTGGGCAGAAAGAGTTGAACAAATGAAGTTGTCTGCTTTACAACTCCAGTACCACAAATTTGGAAATAAGGCCGGGAAACTTCTGGCGAGGATCACTAGGGGAACTTACACACCAACCCACATCAGTAAGCTACGCAATCCGGATGGTTCCATGTCTTCTTCACCTAAGGCAGTGAACAAGACATTGGAAAAATTCTACTCAAATCTGTACGGTCCAGACTCTACGGAGCCTGGACCAGCAGACGACTGGTTAGATGAAATTACCCTAGATCAGATAGACCAAAGCCAACTGGCACGTCTGAATGCCCCCATTACGCTTGAAGAAATCAGGGGTACTATCAGCGGACTTGCTAACGGCAAGGCACCGGGTCCTGATGGCTTTACGCCTGAGTTCTTCAAATTACTTAAGCCTGAAATCACCCCCACACTGCTGTCAGTCTACAACCACATCTGGGGCGGGGGGCCATACCTTCAGACAGGGCACCTCGCAAACATCAAACTAATTGCTAAGAAAGGCAAGGACCCCCTGGATCCGGGCTCCTACCGCCCCATCTCCCTATTGAACGTCGACTCTAAAATACTTTCTAAAATAGTTGCGTCGCGGCTAGGCGAAATAATGCCCTCGCTTATACACAGCGCCCAATCGGGTTTTACCAAGAGGAGGTCTGCGGCTGCCAATATCCGTAAGGTCATGGCCGCCTTGGAATATGCTAAAGCTAACCCCTCGCGAGACGTGATTATTGTTACTTTAGAAGCCGAGAAGGCATTCGACAATGTTAGCTTTCAATGGTTGTCTCGAGTTATGCATAGAATTGGTTTAGTGGGCCCTTTCAGCACTTTCATTCAGGCCATGTACTCTGCCCCAGCTGCTACTGTTAAAGCAGCGGGAGTCCAGTCGCCTCCCTTCAGGCTCTACAGAGGCACGAGACAGGGCTGCCCCCTCTCCCCCCTGCTTTTCAACCTTGCCATAGAGCCGCTCTCACGCCTCCTTAACACCACCCCCCTACTACATGGGATACCTTTTGGACGAGAGGACATGAGGGTGGCTCTATTTGCTGACGACATACTCATATTCTCTACTTCTCCCCACACAGACATTCCTGCCATACAGAACATCTTTGACTCTTTCCGCATCTGCTCTGGCCTGAAAATTTATTTCTCCAAGAGCGAAATCCTACCCATAGGACCACACTCTTCCCGACCCCAGCTCCCTCCCTCCTGCCTCCGGCTAGCGGGAAACCACATCACCTACCTAGGACTGAAAATTTGCAAGGAACCATCCTCTCTGTACTACCTAAATTACCCACCCCTGATTGCTAAATTGACGAGTGAATTGGAGGTTTGGGCTAGCCTACCCCTCTCGTTCTTTGGGAGATGTGCTCTCTTCAAAATGATCAGCTTTGCTTGCCTACTATATCCTTTACAAACCCTACCCCTTCTCCTGAAACACAAGGATGTACAAACACTGAACAAAGCCCTGGCCAAATTTATCTGGAGGAAGGGTAGGCCCAGAATTGCTCTGTCGAAATTGTATCTCCCGGGGAGCGAGGGGGGTGCGGGCCTCCCTAATGTAAGAGTGTACAACCTCGCCTGCCTTCTGAGAGTTGGAGTGGACTGGATACTTAGATCATCCCGTTACTCTAATTTTGAACTGGAATCGGCTATAGTCGGTCCCCTGGACCTAGCAGCTCTCCTCCACAGCTCGCTTCAAAAATTGTCCAACCCCATCAAGCAGAATCTGCTCTTTCGTGACACCATTGTGGCATGGAGGGAAGTAAGGAAAAAACTAGGCCTGTCCCCTCACATTTCTAGACACCTCCCAATTTGTGGTAATCCCGCGTTCACGCCTAGCCTTCAATATGAGCCCTTCTCAAAGTGGAAGGACAAGGGCCTAGTCAATGTATGCTCTTTATTCCAAATCTCAGCTGGCAAATCCAAATCCTTTGCTCAACTCGCGAGGGAGTACACTCTGCCTCCTGCCCACTATCATCCGATCTTGCAGTATGTAGACTTTGTCAACAAACTTTGCCCAAACAAGACTATTAGATTTCAATCCTCCTTCATAGACAGGCTCATTGCAGAGAAGAAGTACTCTATTTCGGACATATACCGACCATTATCCCTAGAGTTTGTCAAACCCCTACAATACACCTCCATGGCCTCCTGGACCAGGGACCTGCCGGACCAGATCGAAGTGGAGGATATCATAAGAGGCTATAGGTTCACAAGGTCTATCACCCCCTGTGAAGTGTGGAGAGAATCGCAATTTAAGTTAATGCATAGGGCCTACTATCCATTTTCCACCACAAAATCTCCAGATATCGGCCCTGCTTGCCCTTGGTGCCTAACCCACAGGCCCACTTTGCTGCACCGACTCTGGACCTGCCCTCCCATTGATACCTTTTGGGCCTCAATTCTCCGATATGCACAAGATGTGACAAAGCACCCCCTGAGAAAGGACCCTCGCCTCCTGCTGTTTGGATCCCCTCCCCAATGCCTTGCCTCGGACGAGGAATTCATCATACTCCCCCAAGGTACTAAACACTGGATCCTCCTCCTGCTCCTGATGGCCCGCAGGACCATCTTTAACCACTGGATATCCGCTACACCCCCCTCGTTGGCTGAAACAATAAGTCACTTGAAGTCCTTGCTGTACAAAGAGAACCTAGACCTTTGGTCCTTCCCAACGCAATCAAAGGATAAGTTTACAGAGAAGTGGGACGCCTTTATTAGATTTAGCCTGTCTGGGGCTGAGCAACAAGCCCTGATGTCCTCACCCTTTGTCTTTTCTCTCCATACTGGATCACCGGCATAGTCAAGTACCCCACAATCTTGATTCTGCCACCACCTCCGGCCCTGTTAACGGTAAATTCTGGTCGAACCGGGAACCCTATCCTCACACAGTGATTAATGCTCCTCTTGCTCCCTATGTTCTCTATGCTGCGTATTTTATACTTGGTGTCTTGTTTTTCTTCTCATTGGCCACTCCCCTCCCCCCTCCGTCACTCCCACTCCCTTCTCCCCTATCCTCAATGTCCCCTGGCCCCCTTTCTCCCCCTCTCTTTTCTTCCCCCCCCCCTTGCCTTTCTGCCCTTCCTATTTAATTAGCATCATACAGTTTCCGTGCATTGGTCAGATTCTACTTGTGGATCGAGATAATTCCTTGTCCCCACCCAAGCTTTGATGTATTTGATGTTTAGAAGTATCCCACATTTGCCTGTTCTTACTACTATTGTTTCTACTTATCCTTTGAAATTGATATCTCATACCTTATGTATTGCATGTTTCTGCCTATAATCCCAATAAAATGTTTTGGAAAAAAAAAATATGCAATTATACAAATATTTTTATTAGTGGATTCACTATAATATTGTGTTACCAGTGCCACTATTTTTTCACTTACCATTGAAGTAGAGGTTAAAATACCATTTACATTTCTGAATCACTTAAAGTGGCAGCTTCATCTTAGACCATCTTTTCTAGGGGCGCAGTGGTGGGACTTCAAGCATGGGCGTGTTAGACTTGCTGACCATCAGTTAATATACACATATTGCAGGGATTCTTGTACAGACAATTTAATGTGATCCCATCATCAGAGAAGTAGAGGGGCTGCAATTGTTGGCCCCCTAATGTAAAAAATAAATAAAAATATTGTTGCTGTGTCTAGCAAACCTTTGAGTTAGAGCCGGTTCACACTGCGGCGGCACGACTTCGGGGGCGACTCTGCAAATCGTCCTGAAGACGACTTCAGTGGCGATTAGCAAAATGACATCTGTATAGAAGTCAATGCAAATCCCCCCGAGCCGCCCTCAAAGTCATACAAGAACCTTTTTCTAAGTCGGAGCGACTTGTGTCGCTCTTATTAGAACGGTTCTATTGCATAGAATGGGACGAGACTCTTCAGGCGGCTGAGTCGCCTGACAAGTTGCCCCAGTGTGAACCGGCTCTTACAGAACCTGGATATGCATGCTGAAAATGAGTGTCAGAATTAATTATCTCTGTACTTAGGAAGCAATGAAGTTATTGAATCAGTGTGACAGTCAGGCAACTAGCAATTTTTGAAAGAAATGGTCAAAAGTGGCAGCTTCCATGACACGCTTGTTTTAAATTTGGGCCATTAAAAAGGACATGATCAGCGGGTGTAATTCCAGGATGGCCTGATTATTGTTGCTATAAGGCTTCAGTATCTATGCTTGCCCCTCGTTTCTGGAACTTTAGTGTATTGCTGGTTCTGAGCGACACACACACTGCAATACCGACAATACTACTGCTGGAGCCGAAGTCCTGGGTGCAAAGCGCTAACTGAGTTTTCCAGAAGAAGGAAAAATCTAGCTTGGCACACATCCCCATGGTTAAAAGCATGCAATCCACCTGGGAACCATGTATTCACTAAAATCAAGAATTATTCTTGCTAGCACTACCCAAGGTGAAGTGGACACTTATACATGGATACATCCTTTATGTGTTTATTGAAACTCTAGTAACTGCAGTAGTTGAGAAGAAACGATACATCATGATTCTGTTGCATGCACAAGGATTTTCATCTGCTTATAATCACCTAGTTGCTGCTAGTCCTCTGTCCTGGGAGCACCTATTGCTGAGCCGCTTGAGACAGAAGACCAGGTATTCCCATTCCTTGCCCCATTAAAGCTCCCTATCCCTACGAGATAGAGAGGGGGTTTTACAGGTAATTTGAATCATTTGATGTTAGGAGACATCAACAGTCACTCTGAAATACAGTATATAACCAAAAGTATTGGGACGGCTGCCTTTACACGCACATGAACTTTAATGGCATCCCAGTCTTAGTCCATAGGGTTCAATATTAAGTTGGCCCACCCTTTGCAGCTATAACAGCTTCAACTGTTCTGGGAGGGCTGTGCATAAGGTTTAGGAGTGTGTCTATGGGTATGTTTGACCATTCTTCCAGAAGCGCATTTCTGAGGTCAGGCACTGATGTGGATGAAAAGGCCTGGCTCACAGTCTCTGCTCTAATTCTTCCCAAAGCTATTCTATCGGATTGAGATCAGGATTCTGTGCAGGCCAGTCAAGTTTAGGACGCAGTAAAAGCTGGTTGTTAAGGAGTTAAAGATCCTTTCCTGAGATAGTTTTCAAATAGCAAGTAAAAGTTCTCTAAGACACCTTCACACAGTTTCCTCTACAAAGCTCTCTTGTGCCCTGTACCTTAGACAGGTGGCAAAGTTCATTAAACAATTCTTTTAAGGCAAGAAATCAATTTAGGCATTAAATCCACAAGAGGTAATAATAGTCCCTTAAAAGTCCATTATTTGGTAAAAAAAAATCCATAAAGGCAGTAAAGTTCGTAACTGGCAAGGAAAGGGCCATAAGGGTCTCCAGGCTCCATACCCCCTTGGTAACTCCAACCGGCCAACTGGGCTCCCATAAATTCACCCCCCCCCCCAAGCGGGTGATCACTATGGGAGAGCTACATTTTTGTAGTCTTTTCCCCGGGAACTCTCCTTGGGCACCTAGCGAGCCCTATTTATATGGTGTGACCTGCAGCGGGCAGTGACCTTACTAAAATTATAGACATGTTTGTTATTTTAAAAAGTACCTTTACACTCACTTTAATATACAAAACAAAAAGCATTTTCAGGGCCATGGTGCACTGTACTAATAGTGGATAGCAGGTACTGTAGATGTGCTTTGAGGTGCTATTCTAAATTAATGGCACTATAATATACCACACTTAGGGTTACCCTTACTTATCACAATACATCAGTGTAAATCGGCCCTTAAAGTAGGTAGATCACTGAGCAAAACCTTTTCTGCCCAGATTACACACAGCCTGGAAAATAATACACTGCTTATCCTGTAGTTGATTTTCTTACCACGGTCTACAGATATTGATTGCCAAGATAATCACAAGGGGGATCACAGCCCAAAGAGATTTAAGTGGAGGTAAAAGATTGTGGTGATATTCATGTTAACTGAGTACATTAGGCTCTACAAGACTTATTAAGATATATTTAATGATAAAGATTCTAGAACAAATCTTTGCATTCAGCTTAGCATTTGCATCCCCTGGCACTTAGAATTGACAGCATTGAGGGTTCTGGAGGGGGGAACTTAGTTGAGGATATCTAGCTTCTAGGGCTGGATTCCTGAAAAGGCCACCAAGGCCAGGCCTCGGGGCAGCAGTTGGTGCAGGGGCGGTGCTGCTGCAAAAAGGGGGCAGGCCAGGGCCACCATCAGGGGGGTACGTGTGTTCTGACATGGAGATCGCTGGATCTTGGTGCACACTGAGAGATCCCCTCCCCCTCCCCCTGCTCAGTGGATCCCTGGGCAGCCCTAACCTGTACTGACAGCTTGGTAAGTGGGAGGTTTGGATGGATCGGCTCTCCTCCTCCTCCCCACTGACAGCCAGAGAGGAAAGCAGCCTCGGCCATCGCAGCCACCTACCACTGGCCACCTGGGACTTTAGAAGGGCCAGATTCCTGACAAGGCCACCGAGACCAGCCCTCGGGCAGCAGTGGGTGCAGGGGCAGCGCCACTAGCTTTACAATGTAAGGAATAAAAATGAGTAGTAGGATCGGTTAGAGCAGGGGTGGGCAATTATTTTTTCGATGGGGCCACATGAGAAACTAAAAATATTTTGGAGGGCCGGGCTAAAAGGCTAAACTCAATACTGCATAAAATCAATTGTATTTCTTTAGAAAAAGCAGTAAATATCATTGTTGGACAACTGGTACGAGTACTTGTTATATAGTTAAACAATGAAAAAGTGAGGTTGCCTTACAAGAATTTTTTTTTAATTTATTAAACAAAATTTCCCACCCCTAGATACGCCCTCATAAATCTCATGAAATGGCACTTAAATGTTTTATGCAGATTTATAAAAATAAATATTAACAACAACTTTATCCGTGCCCAAAAATGCAGCATGCTTCCCCATTTTGCAGCCAGAGTTCCCTCACAATTGCAGCCAAAAGTCCCCCTCACAATTGCACCCAGGTGTTCCCCCCCCCACAGTGCAGTCAGGTGTTCCCCCCCCCACAGTGCAGCCAGGTGTTCCCCCCCACACTGCAGCCAGGTGTTCCCCCCCCACAATGCACCCAGGTGTCCCCCCCCCCACAATGCACCCTGGTGTTCCCCCCTCCCACAGGGCAGTCAGGTGTTCCCCCCCACACTGCAGCCAGGTGGTCCCCCCCCACACTGCAGCCAGGTGGTCCCCCCCACACTGCAGCCAGGTGTCCCCCCACACTGCAGCCAGGTGTCCCCCCCCACACTGCAGCCAGGAGTGTTCCCCCCCCCCCACACTGCAGCCAGGAGTGTCCCCCCCCCACACTGCAGCCAGGAGTGTCCCCCCCACATTGCAGCCAGGAGTGTCCCCCCCACATTACAGCCAGGAGTGTCCCCCCCACATTGCAGCCAGGAGTGTCCCCCCACACTGCATGCCAGGAGTGTCCCCCCACACTGCAGCCAGGAGTGTCCCCCCACACTGCATGCCAGGAGTGTCCCCCCACACTGCAGCCAGGAGTGTCCCCCCCCACATTGCAGCCGGGTGTCCCCCCCACATTGCAGCTGGGTGTCCCCCCCACACGGCATCCGGGTGTCCCCCCCACATTGCAGCCGGGTGTCCCCCCCCACACATTGCAGCCGGGTGTCCCCCCACACATTGCAGCCGGGTGTCCCCCCACACATTGCAGCCGGGTGTCCCCCCCACATGGCAGCCGGGTGTCCCCCTCACATGGCAGCCAGGTGTCCCCACCACATTGCAGCCGGGTGTCCCCCCCACATTGCAGCCGGGTGTCCCCCCCACATGGCAGCCGGGTGTCCCCCTCACCTTGAAGCCGGGTGTCCCCACCACATTGCAGCCGGGTGTCCCCCCCACATTGCAGCCGGGTGTCCCCCCCACATGGCAGCCGGGTGTCCCCCTCACATTGCAGCCGGGTGTCCCCCCCACATTGCAGCCGGGTGTCCCCCCCACATTGCAGCTGGGTGTCCCCCCCACACGGCAGCCGGGTGTCCCCCCCACATGGCAGCCGGGTTTCCCCCCCACATGGCAGCCGGATGTCCCCCCCACATGGCAGCCGGGTGTCCCCCTCACATTGCAGCCGGGTGTCCCCCACACATTGCAGCCGGGTGTCCCCCACACATTGCAGCCGGGTGTCCCCCACACATTGCAGCCGGGTGTCCCCCCCAACATTGCAGCCGGGTGTCCCCCCCACACATTGCAGCCGGGTGTCCCCCCCACATTGCAGCCGGGTGTCCCCCCCCACATGGCAGCCGGGTGTCCCCCTCACATTGCAGCCGGGTGTCCCCCCCACATTGCAGCTGGGTGTCCCCCCACATTGCAGCCGGGTGTCCCCCCACACATTGCAGCCGGGTGTCCCCCCACATTACATCCACATTACATCCTACCTGTGTAGGAGAGGAGCTGAACCGAGCCGCCGCCTGTTTGTTAATAGTGCGGGTCAGGAAACATTACAACTTTCAATCCAATAGCTGCGCGTGTCATATACAGCGCTTCCGCCTTTTCCGGGAAACTTTGATAGACAGATCATCCATCCAATCCTGAGATGGGTGATGATCTGTCAATTAAAAAAGTGCCCGGAAAAGGGGGAAGCGCTGTATATGACACACGCAGCTATCCGGGGGTCGGATTAAAAGGTCCGCCGGGCCGTATACGGCCCGCGGGCCGTAGTTTGCCCAGCTCTGGGTTAGAGGGAGGTGGGAGTGAATAAGGGTTGAAAAAAATTGTTTTTTTTTTAGCCTGGATCAGGGCTTTAAATGGGCCAAGTGCAGCCAAGAAGTAGTAGAAGGACCATACATGACATTCAAAACTCTAATTTGTTGGAGATAATGTTTTAATTAATGATATCTATCACTTTATATGTGCCGTACATGCCCATAGATGGATTTTAACGTGGACAAGGTAACATGGTGAGTAGAAAAAAATGAAATGCCAGCAGTACTAGTAAAACCATTAGCATATGGTAATATTTTACATACATCTAAAGGTCAGTTTCCGTATCACTGGTATAACAATAACATAGATGTAAGTAATAATACAACAAAATTATCTTTAATGCTTCTTGCGTCTGTTTGGAGTCAATACATAATTGCTTCTTTTTGTAACAAGTCGGCTCCAATGCCTCCTAAAGGGTGTAAGATTTTTTTCCACACATTGCTTCATCTGAGTTGTGCTGTGTCATTACATGCCTTGTGTTATTATGCTAATTAGAAACATAAGAACATTTCACTTGCTTTTACAAATCCAACTTTCATTTCTGAGCCTTGTATTCATGTATCATATACATTCATACCATAGACACCTGAGTAATTGTTTAGCTCATTGATATAAATGGTGCAAATATTATCTGGCTAATATAACTTATCTAGGAGTGCTCTATTAAAATGTACAAATACATACGATTGTGATAAATCATTTAGCAACATAGTGCATGCAGGGAAAAAAAAACAGTTAGTCTATTGGTGGTCTTATATATTAGGGTCAGTACACTATTTTAGTTTTCACAATATACTACAGAGTTAAAGCACCTCCCAGCCTCCCAGCCTCCCAGTCTCCCAGCCTCTTGTACTGTATCTTTCAGGGACTGCATTAGTGATATCCAAGTCATGAGCTGTGGGTGGCAGGAAGATCCTACCACTGGACTTCACAAGGGATAGAGGAAGTGAACAGGTGACCTGGCCCATCAGACTCCAACTACCGTGAGGAAAATAATTATTTGATTCCCTGCAGATTTTGCAATTTTGCCCACTTACAAAGAAATTAAGGATCTATCATTTTATCATAGGTGCATTTTATATTATAGAGACAGCTAATCGCACAAAACTCCTGAAAAACTCACAATACAAAAGTTATAAATTGAGTTGCAGTTCAGTAAGTAAAATAAGTATTTGATTCCCTACTAATCAATAATAATTCTGGCTCCCACAGACTGGCTACAGTATGTGCCCATGTGGTATACAGATTAGTCTTGCCAATTTAAGAAGGTGCTCCTAATGACAACTTGTTATGTGTATAAAAGACACCTGACCACAGAATCTCTTTCTTCCATTCAAACCTCACCACCATGGGCAAGACCAGAGAGCTGTCAAAGGACACCAGGGACAACATTGTAGACCTGAACAGGGCTGGAATGGGCTACAAGACCATTAGCAAGAAGCTTTGTGAGGAGACAACTGTTGGAGCGATTATTCGCAAATGGAATAAATACAAAATAACCATTGATCGCTCTCGGTCTGGAGCTCCATGCAAGATTTTGCTTCATGTGGTCAGGATGGTCATAAGAAAAGTGAGGGATCAGCCCCGAAGTACATGAGAGGCATTTGTGAATAATCTCAAGGCAGTTGGGACCACAGTCACCAAACAAACCATTGGTAATACAACACACCACCATGATTTAAATTGTGCAGCTCCTGTACATGTACAGGCCCGTCTCAAGTTTGCCAATGAACATCTAAATGATTCAGAGAAGGAATGAGAAAAAGAGCTGTGGTCAGATAAGGCCAAAATTTAGCTCTTTGGCATTAACTGGACTCGCCATGTTTGGAGGAAGAAAAATGCTGACTATGACCCTAAGAACACCTTTCCTACTGAAGCACAGAGGTGGAAACATTATACTTTGGGGTTGTTTCTCCGTTAAAAGTACAGACCAACTTTGCCGCATTGAGGGGACAATGGACGGGTCCATGTATTGTAAAATCTTAGATGAGAACCTTTTTTCCTAAGCCAAAACACTGAAGATGGGTTGTGGATGGGTCTTCCAGTACGACAATGACCCAAAACAAACTGCCAAGGTAACAAAAGAGTGGCTCAAGAAGAAGCACATTAAAGGGGGTTATAAACCCTCGTGTTTTTTCACCTTAATGCATTCTATGCATTAAGGTGAAAAAACACCTTGCAGTATTTTACTTACCTAAGCCCTGAATTTTCCTCTGCGGGGACGCACCGCCCCTCTCTCCATGGGGTCCTGGCTCTTGATTGCCTAGATTGATAGCAGCGCAGCCATTGGCTCCCGCTGCTGTTAACCTCCCTGGCGGTATGATTCTTTCAGATTTTAGGTGCTGAAAGCGGTACCATTATTTGCAAGGAAATTTGGCGTTTTATACTGTAGGCTTGTAATTCTTAGGTATAACTCACTTAAATCTGACCAAACAAGAGTCTAATAGGCATCCTGGGTATGACATTTTTTTAAAAACAAAATGATAAATTATAATATAATAAATAATTATAAATAATTATAACAAATAATAATATAATTATAATAAAAATTATTCAATAATGTAATTAACTCAAATTCACTGAAATTTGCTCAGTTGCAGAATTGTCGCTGTCATTTTTTTTTTATGACGAATTCCCCCACAAATCGCTATCGCTCAATTCTGCAAGTGATTCAAATTTATTATCGCTGTTTTCTAGCTGCTCTGAAACCATTTTTGACATAAAGGGACACTTTTGGTTGCTATGGGCAATCTACATTTTGCAGGCAGAAAGAACAGTTTTTATTATGTAAAAGAACATGCAGGGCACTGGACAGACCACTAGGGACAAGGGGGGGTGTGTATTTTTTACATACAGGACTGTAATCTATAAGATTACAGTGTACTGTATGTAATGTGTTTGTTTACTTTTTTGAATATGGCGCCGTTCTCTGCCCCCATGCATTGTAACGTCGCAGCGAACGGAGCTCGGCGGCACACAGAGGCACTGTGTGAATCGAGCGAGCACCCGCTCGCTCACACAGCGTGGATGCATCGCTGGATCCAGGAACAAGGTAAGTAAACCCTGTCTGTGCACTCTGCGAGGCGAGCCCGAGTCTGACTTGGGGTTACCGATCGCAGCATAAAAATCTAACCCCGAGTCAGACTCTGGAATTCCGCCAGGGAGGTTAATCAAAACCTATGGCGCAGGCGCCGGGGCGAAGCTGAGTTAAACAGCTATGGACAACGAATGAATGATCCGGGAGCGTGCCCACAAGGTATCTGATGCAGGGAGGAGCTGCAAGAGCAGCCGAGGGGACCCCAGAAGTCAGTGTTCTGGGTCACACTGTGCAAAACAAACTGCACAGTGGAGGTAAGTATGATTGTTTTTTTTGTTTTTGTTTTTAAATAACACTTTAAAGTGAATGTAAAACCTGGCAGAAAAATAAAATAAAAAAAACAAAGACCTGCAAGACAAAGGCATAATGAACTAGTATACATAGCATACTAGCTCATTATTAAATACTCACCTGGGATCGAAGCCCCCGCTGCGATGCCCAACACAGCACAGGCCGGCGACATGTCGTCCCAGAGTTCCTTCCAGGTATTGCGGCTCCGGCGATGTGATTGGCCGGAGCCGCAATGACGTCACTCCCGCACATGCGTGCCATTCCTTCAGTGAGCATGTGCCGATTATTTAGAGAAGACCTGTGAAGAAGAGTGGACCAAAATCCCTCCTGAGATTTCCGAAAACCTGGTGACCAACTACAAGATACGTCTTACTTTGAGGCTCTAATTGGCTTAAAAAAAGGGATTGCTTTGGGCACAGAACACTGTCCTCTGAGCCCACCCAATTTTGTGACAATAATTGAGAAATAATTTTCATTATTGTCTTCCTGATTTTCCTCCTGGCCAATGAGGAAGTGGATCCTGAGACCTGATTGGCCAGGGAGTCTTAAGACACCTGGTCAATCGGGTCTCAGAACCCACTTCCTGATTAGCCAGGAGGAGAAGCAATGGCCCCGAGAGTGGGGCAAGATCATTGTTGTCTACCTTCTAAGATAAAGAGGCCTCTGATCTCTGCTATCCCGTTCACCTCCTGTGGGGGGGAGGTGATTGCCGCCATCCCGTCTGTCTCCTAAGGGGGGTGACCACCACAATCCTGTCTGTCCCACGCGGGGGGATCTTCACCTTCCTGTCTGTCTCTCTCAGGGGGAAGAGTTGGCATTGATTTGCCACCCCCCCCCCCCCCCAAATATTGAGCACCAGTTGCCACTGGGGGTAACTCTAATTGAACAAAACACACACACTTTTACCAAACACAATATAACCAATTTATATCTAAGGGCTCATTTACATTTGCTTTGACTTCAACACACATTAAAGTGCCTACCGCTTCAACACGCTTTCTTTGATGTGTTTTTGATGCTTCTGTGATACTTTGGTGGTGTTTCAATGATGCTTCAGTGGTCCTTCAATAATGCTTCAGTGGTACTTTTTTGAAGTTTTAATTAAGCCTGGCAGACGCCCTGTGTGTTGATATGTTTTACCTGCAATTTCTCCAAAACAAGGCGAAACCAAGGGCCCTTTCACACGTGCGGACCATATGTCCATATTTTATCCATCCGTTTTCGGATGAAATACGGACATACACGTATCCCTATGGGATAGCGGGTGTCAGCGGATGAACATCCGCTGACACCCGTAATCGTCCGCCTCTGCAAACATTCGATGTTGCAGACGGAAGAAAACCCTATTTTTTCTTCCGTCTGCAGAGCGTGACACACGGTCCGTGTTTATCCGCTCCCCCATAGGGGAGAGTGGAGAAAAAACAGGGCGGTCTCTGCAAAGTGTGCGAAGACCGCCCTGTCATCCGACAGCTCAGCAGGGATTTACGGAGCGATCCCCGCTGAGCAAACGGACACACGGAGGTGGATAAATACTGATCCGCCCCGTGTGAAAGGGCCCTAAAGCCAAATAAAAGCCTCTCAAATGCTACAGGTGCTTCAAGCAAGATTTGCTGTAGATTTCTATGGAGGCTTTGAAGATGCTTTGAAGCACCACTAAAGCAACATGGGGTATCATTTTTAAAAGAAAGGCGAAGCAAAGCAAATGCAAGGTGTAAACATGACTGTCATTTTATTGAGTGACAGGCACTTTGACTGGCGTTCAGAGAGCTTTAACAAAGCATGTCCGAAGCCATGTTTTGAAGCGAGTGTAAAGGAGCCCTTGGTCATAGACTTGTAGGCACAAACACCACCAATTAACCAAATCCAGAAAATCCAATCATGAAGGCCATGCAGACTAGACTGAATGACTAACCTCCACTAAACCAAACACTGTAACATAACGTGTAATAAAGAATATGGGAGGATAGGTGGGATCTGTGGTTCAGTACTGTTAAGAAGGGCTGACTGAGCAGGAACAGTGGGGTTCTAAATAAGGCAGAGGCGTGTGGCATCCTAACCCTGCAGCAATAGTACCATGTTGCCAGTAGCACATTTTTTTTTGTAGCAACCAATGGCAACCTGAAACAAGAAGAAAGAGGGAGAAAGGACCAGTGCCATGTGGGCTATCCCATGGGGTCCCCGCTAAGTGCTAAGGGCCCAATCATTAGTTTTGCATTTTGACCTGAAAAGGCCTTCCTCTCTAAGGCTTTACCAGGGGCATGCATCAGATTGCCAGATCTTAATGGAAATGCCAGAGGTGGGAAACATCATACCAACTCTGTGCAGCCCAAACACAATAAACATGGCTTTGTATTTGATTTATGGTATTCTATTAATTCTAAAAATTTGCTGCAAAGGGCTGATAGGAGAGCCGTGTTATCTCTGCACCTATACTTTAAACGTCCACACAAAAATGCAACCTCTGCTGTCTGCATTCCTCCCCCCCTCTGGTGTCACATTTGGCACCTTTCAGGGGGGAGCAGATACCCGTCTAAGACAGGTATTGGCACCCACATCCAGGCATACAGTTGTGTTCAAAATTATTCAACCCCCCAATGCTGTAATGGGTTTTAGGGAATTTAGTGTACATTTGTAATTGAATTCAGAATGAAATCCTACAAGGACCATATGCAACTAAAATGACATCAATTGGTTTTGTAATACAGTAGTAAATGTTTATTTTGTGAATTCTTCATTTACACAATTATTCAACCTCTTAAAGACTACCACTCTGAAGAACAGAGGTTCATTGAAGTGTTTTAAATCAGGTATTGAAAACACCTGTGGATGTCAGGGAGCAGCAATAAAGCCTAATAAGCACCAATTAGGCAGCTTTTAAATGACTGTGATACTCAGCTCCTTCTAGACATTTACTGGTGTGGTTACAAACATGGTGAAGTCAAGAGAATGGCCCAGGAAGACAAGAGAAGAGGGGATTACTCTTCACGGGAAGGGCAATGGCTATAAGGAGATTGCAAAGATGTTAAACATACCAAGAGACATTATAGGAAGCATCATTTGCAAATTCAAGGCAAAGGGCACTGTTGAAACGCTACCTGGTTGTGGCAGAAAGAAGATGCTGACTTCGACTGCTGTGCGCTACCTGAAGCCTAGAGTGGAGAAAAGTCCCTGTGTGACTGCTGAGGAACTGAGAAAAGATTTGTCAGATGTGGGTACTGAAGTTTCTGCTCAGACAATACGGCGCACACTGCGTAATGAAGGCCTCCATGCCAGAACTCCCAGGCGCACCCCCTTGCTGTCTCCAAAGAATAAGAAGAGTTGACTGCAGTATGCCAAAAGTCATGTGGACAAACCACAGAAGTTTTGGGATTGTGTTCTGTGGACTGTTTGGGCCCATGGATCAACGCTATGTTTGGAGGAGGAAGAACAAGGCCTATGATGAAAAGAATACCTTGCCTACTGTGAAGCATGGCGGGGGGTCAATCATGCTTTGGGGCTGTTTTGCTTCTGCAGGTACAGGGAAGCTTCAGCGTGTGCAAGGTACAATGAATTATCTTCAGTACCAGGAGATATTGGATGACAATGCGATGCAGTCCATCACAAACCTGAGGCTTGGGAGACGTTGGACCTTTCAACAGGACAATGATCCCAAGCATACCTCCAAGTCCACTAGAGCATGGTTTCAGATTAAAGACTGGAACATTTTGGAGTGGCCATTACAGTCACCAGACTTAAATCCGATTGAGAACCTCTGGTGGGACTTAAAGAAAGCAGTTGCAGTGCGCAAGCCTAAGAATGTGACTGAACTGGAGGCTTTTGCCCATGACGAATGGGAGAAGATACCCGTAGATCGCTGCAAGACACTTGTGTCAAGCTATGCTTCACGTTTAAAAGCTGTTACAACTGTAAAAGGATGTTGTACTAGGTACTAAGATTGAATGTCACTTGGGGGTTGAATAAAACTGATAATGATGTGAGCACAGAAAAGACATTCGTGGTTATTTCATAATAAATGTTATGTTATATTTGTCTGACCTACACGTGCCTCTTTGATTTAATTGTAAGCAGGATGACTGAATGATCAAAATCAATGTCAAATTGTCCAAAACAATCAATTTCAGTGGGGGTTGAATAATTTTGAACACAACTGTAGATCCCTGCATTATCTGCGGGAGTCTACGCCATGTCCGGCGCCCGCAAGGCTTCACTTTCTGATTCCATTACCATAGATGGTGGCGGCAGCATCCCAGAGCCGAGACAGAGATCGCTTCGGGTCCTGACATCGCGGGCACGCTGGACAGGTAAGTGTCCTTATTTTAAAAGTCAGCAGCTGCACTTGTAGCTGCTGATTAAAAAAAAAAAAATTGGCGGACCTCCGCTTTAAGGTTTGTAAGTAAAATAAAATTAAGTCTGAATTGTTGCTCCCAGCTTTGCCCTATTCATGTATTAACTTGTTTACTATATATTTCCCATATATTGCTTAGATTTCTTTACTATACAGAAAATCACTAACACTCAGGGCATGGTAGTAAGCAATATTTGTATAGGATTGAATTTGTTCTGTTTAACAGCCTGGCCATGGGCATGGTCCCAAGATCCCTTCTGCCAGCATGCCCAAACTGAAGTGCTGGACCTCTGTTGTCTAGTTTCAATTTAGTGAAAGGGAAGTGCTGACATTCACTAGCTGCATGCTCTTAAATCATTTGGACGATAACTCTTCACAGTGCCCTTTCATCAGAATCTAGTCAACGTGTATTCTATACATAAATGTGATGCACATTTAAAATGCTATATGTGCATCTCATGTCTGTTATTAGCATGATGTCTCAAGGCAAGAGGCTTATGAGACTAGTGTTGTAAGAAACGCAAGCTATCAAATCCTGCCAGTCAACTCTCCAAGTCCCATGAGGTCTGGAGAGTATTGGGGCTGAGTAGAATGGAGGTTGGAGGGGGTACTTGTCTCAATAATTAGACGCCCTAGGTGAGATGTAACGCCTCATAGAGGTGATGACACCTGGAGGGGGTTGAGAGGGGGGATTTGAGGTGATTTGGAGAAGGTGTGTGGGGCTGGGGGGGAGATGCAGACACTTTCAGACAAGTGTGAAAAATTGTATGAGAAGTGAAAAATTACGTGACAAAATCTAATAGTGATTTCCTCGCTTCCTTCAATCATCTTTATTCTATGTCTGTGGTGGTTCAGAATTCTAACCCTTTACTGCCCATAAGCAACTATATCTATAACATGGAGCATGCAATGACAGAAGACAAAAGTAATGTTCTTCTTTTATTTAGTATGGAATATTTCCTAGGACATCTGCATAGTAATAACATAGTGATTATAGATACTTAACCAAAGTAACACATTGAATAAAGTTCAGACATTGTAACTCAACGAATACTAGAGCTGGCAGGAGGCCTCTGGGGAGCACCCACCACCAAAGAACTACAAGCCCCAGCAGTCCTTTATGGCCCCCAGGGAATGCCTTTTCCTAGTGCTTACATATTGTGCGGTGTTTGTAAGTCCAGCTGTCTTTTTGGCCCATGCTACTAGTCTTTATTTAAAAATAGAAATTGAAAAGCACAGATTTTATCCTTTACTTTCTGCTAATTTTTGTCTTTTTAGGCCCCTTTCACACTTACGACTTGTCCAAAGATTTGGAACTTTAAAGAAGCATGACAAGTTTCCCATTATTTCCAATGACAACCATTCATATTAGTAAGACTTCAAGTCGTTCCGACTCCTAAGTAGTCCCTGCACTACTTTGGTCTGATTTTGATGCCAGTTGTACACAGGCATTCCCTGGAATCGCAGCACAATCGCGGGCACGAAATTCCGCGGCTTTGAATTTGCACAGGTGTGAAAGTGGCCTTAGGGTGACCAGAACTGACTTGAAACTGTAAATATAGAGAAAACTAAACCTTAGAACAGTTAACAAAAAATGTCCATGTGTGTGTATGAATGTACAGGTACAGCAGCCACTAGCAGTACATTACCTTGCACCCAAAGGCGTATCTAGGGTATGACAGCCATGGCAAGTGCCATGGGTGCCATGGGGAGGGGGGCGGCAAAAAGCTACCCCCTGCACAAAAAAAAACACCCGTCCTCCTGTGGCCACCTCCCGCACTAATGTAGCTCCCGGCATCGCGGCCGGCCTGCTGAAGCGTGGCGCGGGCACAGCAATTGCTAATATTGCTACTTGGCCTGGGGAGGGGAGTAACAGGTGCTCCCATGATGGCCGGTGACTGGCCATTAATGGCACAGTGGCTGCGTTTGATTGGCACAGTGGCTGCAATTGTTTTGTTTTGTTTTTAGCTTGCTTGCGCCCCCCTCCCAAAACATTTCAGCACCAGCCGCCAGTGGTCCCCAGTGTGCCTCTCTGTCCCCGTCGCACTGCGTCCCTCTCTGTCCCTGGTTATCTGAAAGGTTTCAAATGTTTTGACAGGGGCACAGTTTCAGTGCTTGCCATAGGCACCATTTTCACTAGATATGCATCTGCTTGCACCCATGTATTTAGTCCGGAAGACAAAAACTTAGAGAAGCTATAGAACAAGAACAGTCAGTGTATAACAGTGTGCAGATGATAAAGTCTCTAAGGCCAAGTACACACGATTAAATTTATCTGCTGAAACTGGTCCGACGGACCGTTTCAGCAGACATCTCTGATCGTGTGTACGGGCTAGCGGACATGTTTTCCCAGCGGACAAATTTCAAAGCATGCTTTGAAATTTGTCGGCCGGAGACATGTCCGTTGGATATGTCCGCTGGTTAGTACACTAACCAGCGGACAGAAATTTCCCCGCATGCGTCGAATGGATTCGACGCATGTGTGGAAGTATTTTACTTCCTGGAGTGGTGACGTGGCGGTGTCAACGTCACCGCCACGTCACCGCGTCCTCAGCCTGAGGGGATTTTCGTCCGATGGTGTGTACACGCCATCGGACCAAAATCCGATGAGACATGTCCGCTGGAAACTGTCCGTCGGACATGTTTGAGCGGACATGTCTCATCGTGTGTACGTGGCCTAATATGCAGCAGCATACCTCCCAACTTTTTTAGATGGAAAAGAGGGAAAATCTTAGTATGCAGGCAAAGGAAACACCCCTGCCACATCCCCAATTACGTAGATCATAAAAAAAGAATATGCAGAAAGTAATTGGGTAAACCCACAAATCCTCTTTACCACTAATTCTGCTCCATTCTGGCCGTTCAAAACAAAACAAATGTAAGGATTTAAAGTGTAGATTAAAGGTTTAGCATTGTAGAATAGGTTTGATAATTAAATAATATACTGTTTAATGAGGTCTATACCACTTGTGACAGGAAATCAGGTAAATCTGTGTGTGTTGTCACAGACGGGAGATATATTTCTGCCTTGTTTAGACAATACACCAATTACTATTAGGCGTCGGCTGCAGAGATGGTCAGAGAGGTTTGGGGCGTTAAAAGGTTTCAGCTGTTCAGAATTAAGCAATTAAAGCCCCTATAAAGACAGCCTAAGGATGACGACTGATTGCTGCATCCTGAGGCTCTGGGAGTGAAGGAGCAGTCACAAACTCTACTGAAGAGGTGAGGTGCTAATGGATATTTCTGTGTGAGAAATATCAAAGAGACTTTTTGTTGTTTTCTGCTGTAGGACCAGGAGTGTCTGCCCAGCAGTAGGCTGTGCCAGACTCCATAGGTAGGTTCCTGTGTTGGGAAGGTAGACGCCCCAAGTGGCAGGGGTTTATTTTATGTTTTGTTTTGTTTATGCTGTTTTTATGCTTACACGTGTATCCAGCAATATGGAAAAATAAACCATATCATTTGTTTTCAACCATCCTCTACTGCCTTTTTGTACAGTTTAGCGTGTAGTGAACCCATCCAGGGGGTCACACACACCCGCTACCGAGTTAATCGCTCACACATGGTGGAGTGCAGTTAAAGTAAACCCAAAATGGAGGCGATGCTAAAACAGCTGGTTATAGCAAATGCAAATCAACAGCAGATGAATGCAGGTTGGCAGCAGAGCATTGCAGCTCAACAACAGGCTCACCAAGAGAGCCTTGCAGCTCAACAACAGGCTCACCAAGAGAGCATTGCAGCTCAACAGCAGGCTCACCGAGAGAGAATGGCAGGTTGGAAACAGAGACACCAGCAGCAAATGGAGGCAATCGTGAAACAATTTGAGAGAACAGAGGAAAAGGATAGCAAGCCCTCTCTGATTGAGAATCCAGAGGACCATAATGCTATGGAGGTTACCACGTCTGTTGTTGAGATGGAATCATCACCGGAGTGTAGTACTTCACCAGAGGAACAAGAAGTGGAGCCAGAGGAGTGTGCCCTGGCAGAGCCTGAAACTCCTGAAATGAAGGAGCCGCCATTAGTAGTAGAAGAGTCTGTAGAGCCTGTTGAATCCAATGTTTTGATTGGCGTTCCAGAGGTCAAACCAGACGAGACCAAACCAGAAGAGAAAGACCCTCATGTACAAGAAGATGCTGAGGAGGTCCCGGCTGTCCCCGCAGTAACAGATCCTATGAAGCTGAATCAACGGTCTGACAGTTCTGCTAAATACAGTAGAGAACCTTTAACAAATACTTTGAAGAAACGTGATGATCCAGCTACCAAAGCTGTTACCTTGGAACTGGAACCCAACAAGTTTAAGGGCAAGATTTTGGATTGCTCCAGATCTTTTCGCAAGGCCAAGTTGCTGTGTTGCCATATAAAGTATTTCCATGACGTTGACAGGTCAGAGCAGGATCAGAGTCCTGTCACGAGGCATATGCAGACAAGAGGCTCTTTAGCTCACGAAAATGCCAGTCAGTAAAGCTCAAAGAGAAGACGCACTACAAACAGTTCAAATTCCCACCGACCGTCCCTAAAAGACAAAAGCAAGGAGAAATTAATCCAGAAGTCTCATTGCAAGCCAGACAAGCTGTCTGAAAGTGTTAAAGAAAAAGTAAGAGAAAAGTTCAAAGATTTCTTGAGTCTTAGAGGTTTCTAAGGAGCTCTCACCAAAAAATGCTGTCCATATACAAGACTAAGTGATGAGAAGACGCTTAGCGATTCTTGCACGGAAAGCTTACTTTGGAGTGATGAGGATTACAACGAAGAGATCGTTGTCACGCATGCTGATGGTTTTCTAAATCTTGGCTGCAACAGGAGCAAGTACAGCTCTGCCAAGCAAAGACTTGTGATGGACAATATGGATGAGAATGCTATGGATGCAAATATGGGCGAACTGTTAGATCTCTGCTCAGGAAAGTTTAAGCAATCACAGTCTAACACCAGCCAGCCTGATGCAAATGACTCCAAGATAGGGGCTATGGATAAGTTGCTGGGACTCTGCTCTGGAAAATTTGTCTGTCAAGATGATGGTTCAAATCAAGAATCTTTTAGTTGTGCAAAGGCTCATGCTGAAAATGAGAAAAGTGACCTAATGTCTGAAGCAGTTGCTCTCTGTTCCGGTTCTTTCACCAACAGAGAAAATGAAGAAAATTAGGCCGGGCTTGAGGATTTCCATCTTCCACCATGTGATGATTCTGACAGCGAAGAGCTTGCAGAAATTGAAAGTGGTGCAGAAGATGAAGAGGAGGATGGCGCCCTGCAGGATGAGGCATCTGCTGTGCTGGCGGGGAGCGTTTCCGAAAAGTGCTCCTACCCCCTGGGTTATGTGAAGAGACAAGCGCTGTACGCCTGCAGTACCTGCACCCTGGATAAAGAGGAGCCTGCTGGGATATGTCTGGCCTGTGCATACAAGTGTCATGAAGGCCATGACCTGTTTGAGTTCTACACCAAGAGGAAATTTTGCTGCGATTGTGGAAATGCCAAATTTAAACAGCTGGAGTGCAATATATCCGGATAAAGAGAAGAAAAACCTGGCTAATAATTACAATGACAATTTATTTGGCATGTACTGCACATGTAAGAGACTGTACCCCGATCCTGAAGATGAGACCCCAGATGAGATGATCCAGTGTGTGGTGTGTGAGGACTGGTTTCATGGTTGGCACCTAGGGGCAGTTCCATCGGAGCACGTTGAGTTTCATGAGATGGTGTGCCAGGGCTGTATGGATCACTGTTCATTTCTTTGGGCCTACTCTGCCAAAATAGGAGTTCCTGGTGTCACCCAGATTACCAAAGCAGAAACAGAACATGAAGATGTTAAAGTTGATGATTGTTCTACGGAAACAGCCAACACTCAGAACGGACTAACAATAAATAATGAAGAATGTGTGGAAGATAACGACGATGACGAGGAGGCAATTCTTAGAAAGCTAAATCTGAAGGACTTTATGGAAAATAAGCTGAACTTTCTGGAAGTGATGTTGAAAGTGAAATCCCTGACCGCTTCAGGGCAAATGAAGTGGCTGAAGTGCAGGAAGTAGGGGTTTGCACATCTTCAGTTCTCAGTCAGTTGCTTGATGGAAATAAAGCTGAAAAACTTAATTCTGACACTGCACTAAATGATGTAAAAAAAAGTGTGTCCAATAGCCACTGAGCCTTGTGAATGTAGTAAGGCAGGTGATATTCATGACTTTCCCATAATTGATGATCAGCAGAGCAGGGTCATTGAGGAACCTGAATTGCAAGAAATATGCACCCAGACTGAAGCTATATTTGCCTCTGTGAATTATTTGCATGTTGAAGAGCAGTGTGTTAATTTTTATGTTAATGAAATCGGATTTGAATATAAAGGTAATGTCACATCCTGTGAAACCCAGTCTTTAGAAAGTGTTCTGTCAGAGCAAGTAACGCAGGATAATACTTTGGACTTGACTACCAAGATTCCTCGGGAAGTAAAATCTATTTTTCAAAGTGTAGAATCTGTAATGGCAGATGAGCCCTCTGAACGTTGTGAAACCTCCATCACTGAAGTGGTCAGAGAGGCTAATTGTACTAATTTAATGGATGTTTTTTCCAAATGTCTTGAAAGGAATAAAGAATAGGCATGTGCATTTCGTTTCGTTCCGAATCGAAATTCGGACGAATTTTCCATTATTCGGACATTCGGATGCATACGAATTTCCGAATTGCTATAATAGCGAAAAATTTCGACTGTTTTCGGAATTCGTTCATTTTCGACCGAATTTCGAAAAAAAAAAATGGTCGAAATCGAATTTTTTTTTTCGAATTCCGAATCGAATACCCGCGGACTAAATTCGATCGGAATTCGAAGAAAAAAAAAAAAAAATATTTTCGAATATAATTCGAAAAAAATTCTATTCGAAAAGAGACTATTTGTTTTCTAATCTGGTTGAAATATTTTCGATTTCGACCGTTTTTTTCGAAATTCGGTCGAAAACGAACGAATTCCGAAAACGAATTCAACACATGTAACGAACCTAACTTAACGAAATTTATTAAATGACGAATTGAAACGAAACGAAACAAAACGAATTTTTCACTTTTGCACATGCCTAATAAAGAATATGAGAATTTGTGTCCAATAGTCGATGGTTTCAAAGAAACAAATACTAAAACATTTTTGGGAGACTATGAGGCAAAGCTAGCTGAACAACTAGCCATAAACATAAGTTCAAAAGTGATTGTAGCTGCTAGACAAGAAAGGTTGTCTAGCTCAGTTAATGATGTGGCCAATTAAGGTTTTGCATGGTTTACAACTGCAAATTAGTATATTACAGAGCAAGGAACACCCTTTTATGTACTTCAGCCGAAATTTGAAGACCATTAGGAGAAAAAATAGGTGGTTCCTGGCCCTTCAGGAATTTAGTTTTGTCGTAACGCATCGCCCCGGTGTTAAATTGGGAATGCAGATGGTTTGTCCCGAGTGCATGCGTGCCTGGCAACCTGTGTCCCAACCCTAGGGTTGAAACAAGAGGGGGGGGGTATGTGACAGGAAGTCAGGTAAATCTGTGTGTGTTGTCACAGACGGGAGATATATTTCTGCCTTGTTTAGAAAATACACCAATTACTATTAGGCGTCGGCTGCAGAGATGGCCAGAGAGGTTTGGGGGGTTAAAAGGTTTCAGCTGTTCAGAATTAAGCAATTAAAGCCCCTATAAAGACAGCCTAAGGATGACGACTGATTGCTGAATCCTGAGGCTCTGGGAGTGAAGGAGCAGTCACAAACTCTACTGAAGAGGTGAGGTGCTGATGGATATTTCTGTGTGACTAAGTAAACTAAATAAATTTGTTTTTCGGACAAAAACGAAACTCTGAAACAAAATATTTTGCACGTGTGCACGTGTCTACTCTGAGCTATTGATCAACAACCATAGATGCTATTAGCTACTGCAGGTTTTGGTCTCGGTGCAGTAGGTTCTTTTCATACCCCAGTGTTAGCAATGCAACTGTTTTAAGGTAACTTGGGCGGGAGCTGGCAAAGTTTACTTTTCCTATTAACAAGCTTTGCGAAGGGGTCAAATACTTATTTTACTCTTTAAAATTCAAATCAATTTATAACTTTTTTTAAATGCATTTTTCTGGATATTTTTGTTGTTTTTCTATCTCTCACTGTTAAAATAAACCTATCATTAAAATTATAGATTGATCATTTCTTTGTCAGTGGCCAAACATAAAAAATCAACAGGGGATCAAATACTTTTTTCCCCCTCACTGTATTTGTACATGTTGATCATATCCTCCCTCAACCTCTACTTCTCAAAAGAGAATAAATTCAGTTCCCCTAATCTTCCCTCATAGCTGAGCTCCTCCATGCCTCTTATCAGTTTGGTTTCCCTTCTCTGCACTTTCTCTAGTTCCCCGATATCCTTTTATAAAAATGGTGCCCAAAACTGAACTGCATATTCCAGATGAGGTCTTACTAATGATTTAAATAGGGGCAAAATTATATATCTCTCTCTCTGAAGTCGATACCTCTCTTAATACAATAAACCTCATTTGCCACATAGTTGCCCAATTAAATAGTGCATTGAGGTTGGCTTGTACAGTAAGTTGGAGACATTATGTAAGGTCGTTATTCCACTACATAGTTTGGTGTCATCTGCAGAGTGAAATGGTCATTTTAATCCCAGACCCTATGTGATTTATAAAGATATTTAAAAGTAAGGGTCCCAACACTGAAACTTGGGGTGTACCACTGATAACCTTAGATCATTCAGAGTACGAATCATTAACCACTACTCTCTGAATTCTGTCTTTTAGCCAGTTTTCTATCTATTTACAAACTAATCTTTCCAAGCCTGTAGACTTTACCTTACACATTTAGCTGTGTGTGTGGAACTGTGTCAAATGCGTTTCAGTTTGCAGTCCAAGTATACCACGTCCCCAGCCACCCCTTTCTCCAAGGGTTTACACGTTACCAGCCACCCCTCTGTCCAAGGTCATAAAAAGAAATCAGGTTTGTTTGACAACTGTCTTATTTATTACAATCAGATCAATAAAATATGCTTTTTGTTAATAATGTTAAAGATGTTAGTATTTATTTTTGTAACTTAATTTTGCATAAAACATTTACCAGTGTCATTTCATGAAATAATTTACAAGGGAGTGTTTAGGGGCGGAATTAGGGGCGGGGTAGGGTAAGGATTGATTGGCGCAACTGGTGGCGAGTAACTCTTAAGGCCTGGCTAGTAGCTCAAGACTTGAATATCATAGGCCTGCTCTAGACTTTACCTTCAGTGGAAGTGGTCATGACAAGGTAAAGGTTCTACTTCCATCTCCCACATTTTCTACAGTTCATGACACAGATGTTTTGCTTTTTTAACCACTTCAATACTAGGCACTTTCCTACCTTCCTGCCCAAGCCAATTTTGAGCTTTCAGCACTGTTGCACTTTGAATGACAATTGCGCAGTCATGCTACACTGTACCCAAACAACATTTTTTACATTTTGTTCCCACAAATTGAGCTTTCTTTTGGTAGAATTTAATCACCTCAGGGGATTTTATTTTTTGCTAAACAAATAAAAAAGTGAAAACATTTTGAAAAAAAAAATGTTTTCTTTGTTTCTGGTATACAATGTTGTAAATAAGTAAGTTTTCTCCTTCACTCGTGGGCACTAATGAGGCTGAACTGATGAGCTGGCACCAATGAGGTGGCACTGATGATGAGCACTAATATGTGGGACTGATGGGCATTGGTAGGCCGCACTGATGGGCACTCATAGGTGGCACTGATATGTAGCACTGATGGGCACTCATAGGCGGCACAGATGGGCACAGATAGTCAAAACTGATGGGCATTGAAAGGCTGCATTGGTGGGTACTTATGGGCACTGGCATGGGTGGGCTATGATGGAAACTGATGGGTGGCACTGATGGACAATAGATGGCACTAATGGGCATCACTGATATGGAGACACTGCCAGGCATTGCTAATGGGCACTGATTGGCATCATATGTGGGAACTGATTGGCATTATATGCGGGCACTGATTGGCATCCCTGGTGGCCATGGGTGGCATACCTGTTGGTCATCAGTGGTGGGCATCCTTGGTAGTCATGGGTGGTATCTCTGGTGGTCCTGGGTGGGCCTCCTCTGGGGAGCTGCGCTGATCAATCAGTGCAGACCCCCCTGTCAGGAGAGCCACAGATTGGCTCTCCTCTACTCACATCTGTCAAACGTGAGTGAGGAAAAGTCGATACTCTGCTTTTCCTGTTTACATCATGATCAGCTGTGATTGGACAGAGCTGATCATCCTCTGACAGAGGCTCTTTACCCAGATCAGAGATGCGGTGTGTCACACTGACACGCCGCACCACTGATTGCTGCGCTGCGCGCCCTCACGGGCACGTGCTGGTTTGTTATCCTGATCACGTCATATGACAACCCGTCAGGATAACACAACCACTTTGCGCACATCATAGTGGGAAATGGTTAAAGTATATGTAAATTTAATCTCTTAAATCTAATATAAACTTTAACCTATTAAAGCTGAAGTTGGTGCCGGTGCATGAGGAAGACATCCTTCGGTTTCAAAATGTATATTATTATCTCTGTCTACTTGATAAAAAAGGACTGTGAAATGTGTCGAACTGCAACACTCTCACTTTACTTAGAGGAGAAGCCTTATGTAGTAGTTGCTACATTAGAGTTAAACTATCTAAGAGGACCATTGTGTCTTAAGGCATTTAATCTAGGCAAACATAAATGGTACTAGATTTCCATATAGTCAGAGGTGTTGATTCCGAGGTATATGTAAACCATGCAATATAATATATCTGCTGCAAGTAAATTCATATTTGCAAAATGCTAATTTTATGTTAATTTTTTGAAAAAAGTATGATTTTAATCTGTTTGATGTTGTTTTTGGCATCTACAAAGGCCCAATTATTAGTCTAGCCCTGTTTTAAAGCACAACTAAATGTAAAAAATTTAAAATTACGAACAGGCAGGCTTTTTTTTTGCAGAACAGACATGCAATGTCTCTTCTGTAACAAAGTACACTTACCTGACAATTCACAATCCTCTGCAGAATGTACAATGTGCTACGCATGCACAGCTCAGTTTACATTACATGAATTATACTGCTCCTGCACTACCAATGTGTCACCCATTATGTTTCTGCAGCTGATCCTCTGTTGCAGTAATTGCTGCAGGCTAAGGCTGGGTTCACACTGGTACGTCAAATGCTCCGACATTGGGAGCTCATGTGGCATGGCGTGGCAAATGAAGTCGGTCCGACTTTGAAAATGCTTCCTCTACTACTTTGGTCTGACTTTGATCCTACTTCAGCCCATTGACTTTGGCAAGCGACTTGTGCTCTAATGATCTTGAAGGGGATCTCCACTGCAGATTAAAAAAAAAATGCAAAAACGGCATGAGTTCCCCCTCCAAGAGCATACAAAGCCCTTTGGTCTGATATGGATTTTAAGGGGAACCTCTATACCGAAAAAACTGCATAGGGGACCCCCCAAAATCCAAACCAGACCCTTATCCAAGCACCCAGCCTGGCAGGTCAGGAAAAGGGGTGGGGACGAGTGAGCGTCCCCCTCCTGAACCATACCAGGCCCCTCTGCCCCAAGCACCCATCATCCATGTTGAGGGAATGCTCGCTCATCTGTCCCCACCCTCTTTGCTGACCTGCCAGGATGTGTGCTTGGATAAGGGTCTGGTATGGATTTTGGGGGACTCCCCTTAAAATCCAGACCAAAGGGCCTGGTATGCTCTTGGAGGGGGAACCCATGTTGTTTTTGCTTTTTTAATCTGCCGTGGAGTTCCCCCTAAAGATTCATACCAGACACAGTGCCTTGTATTGTGGGGGATCAAAGTCGGAATCCCTGTTCATTGACTTCGGACTGATGTCAGACTTCAAGTCGCAGGGCAAAGTCGGATCCAAATTGGTACGACTGTCGTGTCGTACCAGTGTGAACCTGGCCTAAATCATGTTCTGATTTTAAGTTTACTTTAAACCTGCTCTGTCTCTCCCACTTTAAATGCAGCTAACTAAAGCAGCTTGCATGATGTGCAGAATGTCTCTGCTACATTTTTGCCTCTTGTCTCTGACATAATCTACTGTAATTTGTTCTTCAAATAAAACTTGCCTTTCCCCAACCTCTTCAAACTTGGCCTGCTAAATAGGCTTTAATGTTGTGTAGCAATGTCTGTGCAATACTTTTGCTTCTTGTCTTTGAAATAATCCACAATACTTTTAATCTCTTTTTTAAATACGGCCTACTAAAAAGGCTTACATGATTCTTCTGTTTTTTGTCACAGACATAATTAACTATAGTTTTATATTTACATTTCAACTTGACTCATCTTTCCCTCTTCAAATGCAACATACTAAAAAGGCTTATATGAAGTGCAGTTTGTCTTTGCGATTTCTTTTTATTTTAGGTTTGTTTACTACTTCAACTGTTTAATTCTAGTCTATTGTTTTTTTTTTTTTTTCAAGTTAAAATTAATCAGATAGGGGTGTTGCAGCTTTGTTTAGGCCAAAGATTAGTTTAAAAAAACTTTCCCAAATTGTATCAAGACCGGAATATGGTGTCACTGATGTGGAGAACAATACTGTTCTGTAATACTGTTTATGGTTTACAGGCATCTTCCAAGCATACTATTTGAAACGCTAAAGTTCTTCTCATGACACCCTCGAATTTGTATAAAATTGGGAGCCCTCTTCCCTCTGAAGATGACTTAAAAACATAAATTGCTTGATACATGTCTCCCCCGGCAGTGCCCAGCTCCCCATGACCTCTGTATAGCAATCCTTTTCCTATTAGTCTTGAAAATTACCAGAATTGATTTACAGGATTCACCTTCCATAGATGTCTATGGGGATCTCAATAAAGTTCACAATTTGTGAATTTTTTAAGAGTTTGCCAAACCTCTCGTAAATCAAACCCAGACAGGTTCTCTAATCACTAGTCATCAGCCCTATGTAAGCTATCTATCATATTACATCTGCCTTGTTCATCATTTAAAAAAAATGCTTTAAAGGCTAAGTTTACCTTTTGCAAAAAATAATAAATGCACATCTTTTTGCAGGTAAAAAAAAAAATTGTATTTATAATTTTTCCCCCTGTAGTCTGTAAAGTATACCAGGTGCAATACCAGGATCCTGCAGAGCGGACTCTCAGTCAGCCGTCTGTCTGTACCTTCCATACAGGCAGACAGTTACCACACTGCAAGAAGAATCAACAATTAACCACTGATTTCTTATAGTGAGATTTCTGCTTAGCTATGGTCAGCCTTAAGGCAGCATTAAACCCAAAAGCAAACATTTATTATTTTGCAGCTTACCAATTCTTACCTTGTAGATGTGATGGCTGCATTTGTTTTTGTTGTAAAACAACAGGCTCTGTTGCAGATGTATCAGTTACAGGGAGGATACAAACCATTCAACAATGGCAGGGTTGCTTACAGTGATCAGTTTTATTTATTTATGTAAAACCTTTATCTGAAAAGGAAAAAAAATCATTTTGCTGTAACTGCTTATAAAGTGTTAGGTAGAGTTTGGTTTCAATGTGTTAGTGTATTTAAATTTGCTAATATATCTAACACTCTCCTCCCTCCAGACAGACAATGCTGCACACTGTGCTCCTTAATCTAGAGTGGGGGCATTCTAACACAGAATGTGTCTTACTGGCCAGATCACCATGTGAAAACAGAGATTAAAAAGTAAAAAAAATAAAAATAAAATGCAGTCACAATGTCTAATGATTGGTAAGATATAAAATATTACATTTTTGGTTTTGGGTTTAATATCACTTTAACGGACAAAAGAGGAAATGGAAGAATATTATCAGTAAACCTTATATGAGAGATTTCTATTTCCAAAATGTTTAAAGAAGTGCATTCCATTTTAACTGTAATCAGTCCTAATTAGGTAAAACATAATCATTTTAAACCTCTTGGTTGTAAATTAAATGATGCTGAGCTGGGTTAAGTTATTACAGGAAGGTGCAGTTGTCTTAATTATGCAATTACAAGTCTTACTTTGTTATAGTTTAATGCTAGAATTGTTTGTTTCAATTAAAGAAAATTAAAATCTATTTAAATGGCAGAAAGTAATTATTACAATATTTTATTTTTTTCGTTTTTGATTCTTAGCAATTACTTTTAATATTATATAAATCATGGCCTAATCAGTTTCAGTAAGAAGAAAAATTATATTTGAAGGAAAAAAATATATCTGTAATTACATGCAGAGCAGAATCTTTATTAATCAGGTATAGTTTGTGATAAAATATATATATATGTATATATATATATATATATATATATATATATATATATATATATATATATATATATATTATATACAGAAACCGAGAGAGAATAAAAGAGAGAGATATAGAGAGACAGAGAGAAAAAAAGGAAAGACAAGGAAAGAAAGGAAAGACAAGGAAGGAAGGAGGGAAGGGAGGACCTTCTTACCATTCAGTATTTGCATAAACAAAGTACTGTATATCTAGAGAAAAGCTACAGGTTCTGTAATATATGATTAGGATTGTTTTTTGTTCCAGTGGAGTGTATGTCTTTTTGGTTGTACCAGGTGTTTTCAAGTATGTGCATATGCACATTAGCGCGATAAATGTCACTGCTACCCAATCATTCTGTCCAGTCATTCTGTCATAGCTGTTGTCAACTATTTAACGCTCAACTGAATGTTTAGTTTAAAGTGATAGTTCACCTCTATAGAAAAAAAGTAAAAATTAACTAATACTGGACACCCTTCCCAGTCCCCTACCTTCAGGGTTACTAAAGCTGTCAGCAACCCTACTCTTATTCCTCTTCTTTATTAGTACTTTCAGGACAAACTAGATGGATTCTCATTGGTTACGGCCATCAATGTGCCTGTTGGACCAGTACAGAGAGACCACACAGAGAGCAAGGGGCCCTTCCTGTAGAATGCTGGCAGTGGACAGCATTTTTCACTTGTGGCTGCTTTCTGAGAAAAAAAGCTGTAGAACTTTGCACACTTTTGAATTTTTTTACACTGGAAGCTCAGATGGGCATTAAGATGATTATGGTAGAGCGCCACTGTGCATTGACACATCAACGTTCTCTTGGGATTGGTAATGTGCATCATAGGGTGACAATGCTGCTCCAGCATGAAAATACTATTATGCCCTGTACATACATACAGTTTTTCTGGCAGGCTTGAAAACTGCCAAGAGAGCTTTTGCCGGGAAACCTGGCCATGTGTATGCTCCCCTGCAGTGTTTCCCATAGGAAAACTGCCGGGAAAAATACTGCTGGGAATCGCAGCAGGAAATTAAAGAATGCTTTTCCTACACTGTTTTACTGCACTGTTACAGGTGAATTTGGTTGGTTGTTGATTGGTTGGTAAGTTGAGCTTGAATATTCTGTGTGTTTTGACATGCGTTTGCCCCTTCCAGTGCTCCTTGCTGTGAAGACCAGTCACAGGTAGGGGCAATGACAGTTGTTTTTTGCATTGTTGTCATTGTGGTCAGGCACCTTTGCTGCCATTGTGCAAAGTGCTGGGTGTTTAGTGTGCTCCTGCTCCTTTAAGGAGAGTTGAGCTCCCTCCAGTCATCTTCCCTTCATCTATACATCAGCATATATGTGCTTCCACTGAGGAGACTTTACATTTTAGGCCTTGTACACACGAGTGAATAAATCCGCTGAACATGGTCCGACGGACCATTTCAGCCGAAAAATCCGCTCGTGTGTAGGGGCAAACGGACCGTTCTGGCTGGATTCCTCCGGCGGAAAATTTCCAAAGCATGCTTTGGAATTTTTCCGCCGGAGAGCTGTCCGTCAGATATGTCCGCTGGTTAGTACGGCAAACCAGCGGACATATCTGCCCGCACATGCGTCGTATCCTGTGAATGGATCCGACGCATGCGCGCGGAAGTGTTTACTTCCTGGTGCGGTGACGTGGCGGTCATGTGGCGGCGTCAACGTCACCGCCGCGTCACCGCGCTGTCCGCCGGCGGGGAATTTGATCCGATGGTGTGTACAGCCATCGGATCAAAGCAATCCGGCGGACAGATCCGATGGGAACTGTCCGTCGGACCGTTCCCATCGGATCTATTCCCTCGTGTGTACAAGGCCTTAGAGTTAGGACTGCAGTACACAGGGAGCCTTGACGGGGCTTGCAGCTTACGCATGTATTTGCAAATGCGTGCAACTAAATCCCTGTTTTTAATGCACTGTTACAGGTGAATTTGGTTGGTTGCTGATTGGTTGGTAAGTTGAGCTTGCATATTCTGTGTGTTTTTTGACATGCATTTGCCCTTTCTAGTGCTCCTTGCTGTGAAGACCAGTCATAGGTAGGGGCAATGACAGTTGTTTTTTGGTTTTCCTGTCAGGAAAACTGCCATGGAGCATACACACGGCCAGTTTTCCCAGCCAAAAGCTGTCATGTCAGTTTTCCTGATGGGAAAACTGGTCATGTGTATGGGGCATCAGTAAGCATTGTCAACCATCACAGACCCTGGAAAATGCTGTTGAGGTAGGATACCCAGTTATAATTATAAGAATGCAAGGCACAACAGAAAACATGGGAAGATAAGCTTTATTTAACTTTCCACTTTGGGATTGCACAGGTGTAAGATAAAAGTAATTGTAACATTCTCTTGAAATACTTCTCCGTAAGAAGGAATATTCAGGCTCCCACAGTGTGAATGCCATGTTGGTGGATCCAGAAGTATATTGGTCTTTTAGAATTTAATATTTTAACCACTGGTCTGAAAATTCCACATTGTGTCTTTGAACTAGAAAAAGAAAGACTCAACGATTTGGATATGTAATTGCCATCATCCCTTACAAACATAGAAAATTATGAAAACCCCCATTTGGGATTTTTAGGGCTATAAAAAAAATTGTTTGAATAAAAATTTTTATTAAGCATATAAGCATTGTAGAAAAAATTATTATTGAAAATTCAACATGTTGCCTATATAGTACAAATGGTTAAAACATTACATATGTCAAACAAAACAAAGTGGTAATTCCCACTACTTGTCCTGTGGCCACCAATTGGGGGTCGGTGGTGACGAGTAGAGGTTTATCCAACACATTTCGATTAGGGATTAAATCAATTCAATCTTTTTCAGGGATTTTAAACCACTTCTAAAGAGAACAAAAATGCAATGTTTAAGATTCCATATAATTATCATATATATCACAAATATGAATACCCGTAGGATAGATGAATATCAACTTACGATTTGAATACATATTAACAATTAAAAATAGCAGAAGCATTACCCATATTGTCGTGAAAAGAATGGCTGATATCCACATTAAATGCCCTTCATTCCGTACAGGACTGCTGGATGTAATATAGGTTTGGCACTCAAAATCACAGAAACTGTTGTAAAAGGGACAACAAAAATTGGACAAAAACATTAGTCCAAAAATATAGTCTCCTATAAAGCTCTTATTTCAAAATAATAACCCAGTAGTAAGTAAGAGCTTTTTAGGAGACTATATTTTTCTATATTCATATTTGTGATATATATGATAATTATATGATCTTAAACATTGCATTTTTGTTCTCTTTAGAAGTGGTTTAAAATACCTGAAGAAGATTGTATTGATTTAATACCTAATCAAAATGCGTTGGATAAAACTCTACGCATCACCACCGGCCCCCAAATTGGTGGCCACAGGACAAGTAGTGGGAATTACCACTTTGTTTTTTTCAACATATGTAATGTTTTAACCATTTGTACTTTATATGCAACATGTTGAATTTTCAAAAAAAAAATTTTTCTACAATGCTTATATGCTTAATAAAAGGAATTTTTATTCAAACAAAACTTTTTATTGCCCTGAAAATCCCAAATTAGAGGTTTTTCATAATTTTCTTAGTGTCTATTTTAGTATATCGTGTGTTACTGTGGCAGACTGGCATCAGTGTATTATACTTAAATCCAAATAAGAGAAGCTTTTTGTGATAGCCCCTGCAGCAGTTCACAGCAACATCAGAAAGTGACAAGGCACACTTTGGGGTTGATTTATAAAGGCAAATAGTCTGTTCACTTTGCAGTCTAATTTTCCTTAGCTTAGTGAATGAGGTGAAGCTCTACTGGCTTCCATCATCCAATCATGTGCAAGCAAAAATACTATGGCCCAGATTCACAGAGCAATTACGCCTGTCTAACTGGTGTTAGACAGGAGTAATTTCAAATTTCGCGCGCCGTATCACTAGTTTGAATCCTCAAACCATGATACGGCGGCTTCGGGCTTCGATCCGAGAGGCTTACGTCTTCGTAAGCCTTCGGATCTACGCTGCGATATTTTTGCGGCCGCTGGGAGGAGTTCGCATCGTTTTCATGCGTCGGGATATGCAAATGAGTTTTTACGGCGATCCACGAAGACACGAGCGGTCTTCGCAATCGCTTTCGTCTATTTTTTTATACGTACTGTTAGACCAGCTTTTTGCTGGTCTAACGGTGCGTATCCCATGTTAAGTATGGCCGTCGTTCCCGCGTCGAATTAAAAATTTTTTTTTTTTTTTTACGTAACTCGTTCGGCAATAGGAATCTCCGTAAACGACGCTACTCAAGAAAAAGTGACGTAACGACGTGATTTCGCGCAATGCACGGCGGGAAATTTGCGAATGGAGCATGCGCAGTTCGATCGCCGCGGGAACGCGCCTATTTTAAATGATTCACGCCCCCTACTCGCGCAGATGGATTGCGACGGGAGAAATACACTACGCCGCGGTCGTTTACTGGACAAAATCTACCTGGATTCCACGTAGAGCCAGGTAAAAAACGGCGGCGTAGTGTATTTCTGATACTCTACGATAGTCTAATTGTATGTGAATCTGGGCCTATTTATTTATTTTTTGCACATGATTGCATATTCTTTGCCAGGTACATTTTAATCGCATTCACCAAGCTAGGGGAACATTCCTTTGCAAATTGAAAGTTCCCTTGCAAAATTAACAGCCTGTTTTCCTATTAGTAATTCAACCACTTGGAAAAGAAATAGGTCAAGGTTCTTCAACCATAGTAAAATAGATTTATGGGACTGTAACACCATGTCTGGCTGCGGCGCAATCTCCTTAGACATGCTATGGTAAAGAAACAGGTAATTTGGACAATTATTTACTCACAGACTGAATAATTGTCAGTTAGCGGATATTGCCTTTGTATTAATTTTATAAACTTTCTGATATGATTCCTGTTTTATTTCAGTTGAGAATATTAGACGTCACCTTAGGCTGTCCCATTCACCCGTAGTATTAACTATTTTTATTGCTAATGATATAATATCTTGATGACAATATAAATTCATCATATGTAACTGATATCCTTGTGTACATATCATGTAAAACAATCGTCCTCCCACTAAGGTTTATGTCTTTTGTAAAAAGCAATTTGTGACCTTATAACTTTTTGTTCTTGCACAGCTTCGTCGTAATTACACAGCATGTACCTGAAATGATGTCATATATACTATTTATGAATAGTTATAATAGATAAATCAGAAGATGCCAATTGCGGTGGATAAATTCCAGTCATTGTACATACTACTGAATGACCATTATAGAGATGTGATTTTTTTTCTGGCAATTTTGAGATTGACCCCAACCAAGCCAATTGCAACTGACAAGCTGAGTTGTTAATAAAATCTGATTTGCCTTTTATTAGGTATTGAGAGCATGGTCTTTTTTTGTTAACAGTATCTGTTGAAGTTTAAAGAAGAAATTGTGATGGTGCATAACCCCCCCACACACACATACACTTTCGTCTCTTCAATGATCCTCTACTGTTATATAAAGAAAATCCCTACATTATCTCCCAGCTTCCTGTTCCTCCTCTTAACGAAACCCAGTTTGTAGGATTTGTGTCAATTATTGAGCAGTAGCAGTGCTCAGTTATCACGGCTCTCTGTGTGATGTGCTCCTGTCCCATGCATGCTGGCCTTCATTCCAGTCCCAAAAGCATGCCTGCATTTGTGAGCAGCACAGGCTTTACTGTGAGCACATTTGTGTTTCGGACACCCTGCTTCCCCTAATGCCTCGTACACACACTAGTTTTTTCTGACGGGAAAGCTGCCATGTTTGCTTTTGGTCGGGAAAACTGGCCGTGTGTATGCTCCAACAGGAAAACTGCGAGAGAAAAAAAAATGAGAACTTGTTCTATTTTTTCCCGCCGCGATTCTCTGCATTTATTTACTAGGCTGTCATGGCAGTTCTTCCTGCCCGTGTATACATGGGGAAAAGCAATCAAGCAGGTTCTTGGTTTTCCCCTCGGTTTTCCTGGCTGTCTTTTGATCACCGGGAAAACTGATTGTGTGTATGAGGCATTACACAGAGCAGGAGACAAGCACCATTCATGAAGTCTCATTGGATAATCATCATTCCTGCATTGTGAAACAGCAGTGGTGGTGGACATTGTTGATCATGCGGTATCCTCTTGTAAATCACATAGAATGAAAAGATAGGGCGCAAAATTTAAATTTTTCCCCTAGGAAACTGGAGCGGCATACGAAAAGAAAAAAAAAGAAGTAAGAAAATTGCTTGATTCCACCATCAATACAGTCAGAACTCCTCCCACAGTGCTTTTGCCTGCTGCTCACAGGGAGGGCAGGGGACCTTCCCCACCAGTAGAATACTATGATCTCTGTTGGTGCCTATGGTGGAAAAAAACAGCAGGCTGGTTGTACTGAAAATGATCGATCATTTAAAATTTGACTGGTTCCTGCCAGTTTAAGTCTATGTGTTGTGTGTATGGTGGGGGGGGGGGGATGTTTCCAAGGGCCCAATCAATATTAAAGACGGCCCTGTGCACAAGCCTTATAAAGTATGACAACAAAAACTACCTGTATGCCCCTCAGTGAGTGAGATCGTCTTTCATTTGTGCCTTGCATGTCGTTGTCCCCCCCCCCCCCCCGCATCATACAGTAGGATAGTTTTAGAAGCAGAGACAGTGCTGTAAATCCAGAAAGCAGTGAGCATGACTTGGTGATTCCAGCTTGCTGATTAGCAAGGCACATTTCAGAGACAATCCTTTACAACACTGAAGAAATGTCATGGTGCAGGAAGAGATGGTCAGAGGCTGTGGACATGGTGCAAAAGGAGATGGTCAGAGGCTGCAGATATAGTGCAGGAGGAGATAATTAGAGGCTGCAAACATGGTGCAGGAGGAGATGGTCAGAGGCTGTGGACATGGTGCAAAAGGAGATGGTCAGAGGCTGCAGATATAGTGCAGGAGGAGATAGTCAGAGGCTGCAGAACATTGTGCAGGAGGAGATGGTCAGAGGCTGAAGACATGGTGCAGGAGGAGATCGTCAGAGGCTGTGGACATGGTGCAGAAGGAGATGGACAGAGGCTGCAGATATAGTGCAGGAGGAGATAGTCAGAGGCTCCAGACTTGGTGCAGGAGGTGATGGTCAGAGGCTGCGGACATGGTGAAGGGGGAGATAGTCAGAGGCTGTGAATATGGTGTCTGTAACTAACACACCGTAATGCAAGGCTTTCTCCCTGGTGTGGAGAAAGCCTCTTGAGGGGGGAGGGGGCGAGCAGGCAAGTCAGGACACTCTCTACTTTGCAGATAGAGAAAGGAGCTGTGTGTTAGTGGGCGTCCTGACACTCCTGCTTGCCCCTCCCCCTCAAGAGACTTTCTCCACACCAGGTAGAAAGCCTTGCATTACTGTGTGTAGTTACAGACAGAAGAACAGGAAGTGAGTATTTCTCCGAAGAAATAAGCACATTTAAAAGTAAAATTGAAAGATTTGGTAAGTGAAGAAGGACTGCACTAAGGTAAAGGAAGCTATTTAGGGAAATGTTTGTTTACCTTTACAACCCCTTTAAGCATTAAATGTATAAATTGAGAGGCTCCTCTCTTCTTTTTTATACTCAATTATGACATGACACTACTCTTGTATCAAGACAGCACTTGTATATCAAGGCAAAATGTATTAAAACATGTTCTTGTCTTGCAAAAAGCTCTCAAACCAAGTTACTCTCAAACCAAGGTTTTACTGTATTCAGCTTCTATAACGACCAGACAGAAACCGAATTTTTGTGATCTGACACAGTCAACCAAAATCATGTTGCTATTTGTTATATATATATATATATATACCCCACACAATAGTGACTGTACTGATATAGAAAATAAACAACACATATACAAAAATTGCAAAGCATGTAATACAATTCTTATGCAGACAAAATGTGTTATTTTAGTAAAACTTTTTTTCTAGAAAATAATAGAGTTGGACCATTTTTTGTCTATAAATTTATGTCTATAAATTAATCTTTTAACCAAGGTCTGCAAATTCCTTCCATTCACATACAGCTAATTGTTACATTGCTATTCATTAACATTACCCTTGCAGTCTAATTAACAGACAAAGGGGATGGGTTGGTGCCTGAAAGATTAGCTAGTGACTCTAATGAAGTTTTTATAATTATATTTTTTTGAAAGACATTTAAACAGTGTGTATTAAAGTAAAATTAACCGCAAACTGTGGTGGGGTCAGTTGTTTGTAGAGGTGAGGTGCTATAATTGGTGCAAGGAAAAAAGGGAAGGGGGCAAGAATTATGTCTAATTACACAATGGAGGATGTAGCTAATAAACTCCTGCCCATCTCTGGAACGGGTCACATGTATGTTGCAATGTCTATTGCATTCTGAAAAATACTATTTAAATTAATATGTTGTTTAAATGTGTATAGAACTGTAATATGTCAAATGTATATAGCTTAGCTTAGATTAATAAAATAAAATCTGAAGACAAAGGCATGAACAAATCAGTAATACCTCAACCTTAACTGATATAACACAAGCCAGTAAATAAACCTGTCAACTGTAGAGAGTCATGGATACTCTAACCTGGTACTCTAGGCAATTTGCAGGCTGCAATATCAGTGTTTGTATCAAGAGCTGAATTTCTTCCAGCGTACAAAAATAATTAAATTAACTAGGAAACCCTGTAGTTAATGGCTATTATTAGCACCATAATTAGACCTCTTTATTTAAAGGTTTCTTCCTATCCATCTAGTTAAAATTGTAATGGTTACCCCCTACAACCTTTTTCTCTGTTCAGATGGAGGGACTGCAAGTTTTACCACCGCACTTAATCACAATGGATTGCAATTAACTAATTATCAGCTCCCTATCTGACTATCTTTCCTTCATGTACAATTTCATTTGCAACTTGGATCATTCCAATTCCAGATTGATTCACACGTTAATGTTTCTAACTGTTAAATGAGAAGTCAATGGGCCAGAGGAAAATACTGACCAACTCATCATGAACAGAACAATGGTCTTCTTGGTAAAGATTGTGGCCCAGATTCAGAGAGAATTGGATTCTCGTAGCGTATCAGAAATACACTACGCCGCCGTTTTTTACCTGGCTCTACGTGGAATCCAGGTAGATTTTGTCCAGTAAACGACGGCGGCGTAGTGTATTTCTCCCGTCGCAATCCATCTACACGAGTAGGGGGCGTGAAGGATTTAAAATAGGCGCGTTCCCGCGGCGATCGAACTGCGCATGCTCCGTTCGCAAATTTCCCGCCGTGCATTGCGCGAAATCACGTCGTTACGTCATTCGTTGTTTGAGTAGCGTCGTTTACGGACATTTCTATTCCCGAACGAGTTACGCAAAAATAAAAAAAATAATAATTAAATTCGACGCGGGAACGACGGCCATACTTAACATGGGCTACGCACCGTTAGACCAGCAAAAAGCTGGTCTAACAGTATGTAAAAAAAAACAGACGTAAGCGATTGCGAAGACCGCTCGTATCTTCGTGGATCGCCGTAAAAACACATTTGCATATCCCAACGCATCAAAACGACGCAAACTCCTCCCAGCAGCCGCAAAAATATCGCAGCGTAGATCCGAAGGCTTACGAAGACGTAAGCCTCTCGGATCGAAGCCCGAAGCCGCCGTATCATGGTTTGAGGATTCAAACTAGTGATACGGCGCGCGAAATTTGAAATTTCTCCTGTCTAACACCAGTTAGACAGGCGTAATTGCTCTGTGAATCTGGGCCAGTATTTCTTCATACATAGCCATCTATAGTCCAATTCTAAAGAAGTATTCTATTATTTTCGCTGCCACATTTGTGTTTCTTATTGCTATTATTATAATACCATTGTTATTACATTATATTTTAAACAAGTCACATTATTTATCAATGTACGAATACATGGAACAAATTTAAGACCATTGTTCAGTTTTAAAATAAGTTATCCAAGTGAACATTTACCGCTATATGTTCTGTTCTGAAATGTTTCTGGACCTGCACTACACAGTATACAATAACATCATAATACAATACCAGACTGAAAAGTATACAGATCACTTTAACAAACATAAAAAAAAAAAAATACAAGAACACTCTCAGCGTCCAAATATCAGAGATAATAGCTTCTATTATAACACCTTATTGTCATTTAATAGTCATCTAAAACCAACAAAACTCTATACCTGTTCTATATCCAGTCATCATGAAAAAGAATGTACAGCATCCTTCACATATAAAGGAGGCTAATCCTTCACATCTAAAAAATGTACTTTATTAATCCATATATTAATAAGATGAGATCATGGTGCTCTTTGACCCAACTGAGTCTTAATAATAAGTAAAAACACTTCAGATGTAACATTCTTAAGTAAATAAAAAATAATGCAGCAACTTGTGGCAAGTTAGCGAACTTTCAGAAGTCAGATGGAAATCAAAGTAACAAGTAGCCCAGGATACAAGCAAACATGCCAAACACCCGTGCTCTGTGCCAAGTTCCAAAATCAGTTAAAAACGTGTCCAAAGAAAAGTTATGTATCCTACACCAAACTATAGATTGGCTCCTTACCAAATCGCCATGATCCCTTATGACATGGGATCATGAACAGCATATAATAGGTAGTCACCCCCAGTCTTGCAGTTCAGACAGATACGATCCTTAACATTGGGTCTCATCCACAAGTGATTAAACTTCACCAACATCAATGGCCACTAGGGGTGTCAAATATAATCGCTGCATCGGTGCATCGCGATTCGGGTGTACCCGATGCGATTCCGATGCATGCGACCGCGAAAATCGATGCCTAGCCCCGCCCCTGCCCCTCCCGGGAGAGTGCTCCGTTCTATGGTACCTTTGTTTTCAGCGCTCGTGTGACTGCCCGGCCCGCCTCTCTCCTACGGTCCACTCCGCTCTTACGTCTCTCCTGGCGTCAGCCCCGCCCACTGACTAGAACTTCAGCTTAGTATAGGATAGTGTCTGTATATGCCACGCTGACTGACTGCACGGCTTTCCTATCTCCACTCGGCTCTTACGTTTCTCCTGGCTGATGCCAGGAGAGACGTAAGAGCCGAGTGGACATAGGAGATAGGCGACCCGTGCAGTCAGTCACGTTAGCGCGGCATTTACAAACACTATCCTTTACTAATCTGAAGTTCTAGTCAGTGAGCGACGGAGACTGGAGAGAGGCTGGCAGTCAGTCACATAAATATATGTACAAAGCTGAGAATTCCTGGCCGACAGTGGAGAGAGAGAGAGAGAGAGAGAGAATGAAGAGCTGGAATAGAGATCGGGGGATGGTGAGCTGGCAGATCGCCCATCTCACTACAAGGCTGCAAGTTCCCTCTAATCATCCTCTGTGCAGAGCAGCATGTAAGTGCAGAGGAGGAGGGGGGGTGATCTGGGGACACGGGGTATGGGCATGTATTGGAATATTGGAGGTGTACTGTCACCTGTGACAAGGTATTGTCACTGCAGGCAGGGACTGAGCTGTATGGAGGAGAAATATAGACCATCTCCTGTAGCATGTCCACAGTCTCTGACCATCTCCTGTAGCATGTCCGCAGTCTCTGACCATCTCCTGTACTATGTCCGCAGTCTCTGACCATCTCCTGTAGCATGTCCGCAGTCTCTGACCATCTCCTGTAGCATGTCCGCAGTCTCTGACCATCTCCTGTAGCATGTCCACAGTCTCTGACCATCTCCTGTAGCATGTCCGCAGTCTCTGACCATCTCCTGTAGCATGTCCGCAGTCTCTGACCATCTCCTGTAGCATGTCCGCAGTCTCTGACCATCTCCTGTAGCATGTCCGCAGTCTCTGACCATCTCCTGTAGCATGTCTGCAGTCTCTGACCATCTCCTGTAGCATGTCCGCAGTCTCTGACCATCTCCTGTAGCATGTCCGCAGTCTCTGACCATCTCCTGTAGCATGTCTGCAGTCTCTGACCATCTCTTGTAGCATGTCCGCAGTCTCTGACCATCTATTGTAGCATGTCCGCAGTCTCTGACCATCTATTGTAGCATGTCCGCTGTCTCTGACCATCTCCTGTACTATGTCCGCAGTCTCTGACCATCTCCTGTAGCATGTCCGCAGTTTCTGACCATCTCCTGTACTATGTCCGCAGTCTCTGACCATCTCCTGTAGCATGTCTGCTGTGTTTAGACTTTGCTACATGCAGGAAGTGTTATTGTGTGTTGTTTTTTTGTTTGGAGTACTTAAATTTTTTTTTGATGAAAGCCATGCGCACTTGCGCTGCAATCGTGATGCATCGTGATGCATCGCGGAATCAAATCGAATCGTGGCATTGATAATCGTAATCGCATCGAATCGTGAGACCGGTGAAGATGCGCAGCCCTAATGGCCACCATGTAAAAAACAATAACAGCTCCACATAGCGCATTAAATGAGTAATAAAAGTTGTATTGCACTTACAAACATGCAGTAAAAAAATGCCTCGAATCTGATGTGCCGGCCGGTACACAAATTCCCAGACACCCGTCCACTGGGGGAACGATTGGAGCTTTTGGGTGACGACAGCGCGCCCCTCCACCCTACGTCCGTTTCATAAAATATTACTTCTTATTTCTTTCTTGTTTGTTTAGTATTTAGCGCAGTTTCTTTCCAATTTTCCACTAGCTTAACCACTTAAGACCCGGACCAAATGCAGGTAAAGGACCTTGCCCCTTTTTGCGATTCCGCACTGCGTCGTTTTAACTGACAATTGCGCGGTCATGCGATGTGGCTCCCAAACAAAATTGGCGTCCTTTTTTCCCCACAAATAGAGCTTTCTTTTGGTGGTATTTGATCACCTCTGCGGTTTTTATTTTTTGCGCTATAAACAAAAATAGAGCGACAATTTGAAAAAAAATTCAATATTTTTTACTTTTTGCTATAATAAATATCCCCCAAAAATATATAATTTTTTTTTTCCTCAGTTTAGGCCGATACGTATTCTTCTACATATTTTTGGTAAAAAAAATCGCAATAAGCGTTTATCGGTTGGTTTTCGCTAAATTTATAGCGTTTACAAAATAAGGGATAGTTTTATTGCATTTTTATCAATTTTTTTTTTTTTTACTACTAATAGCGGCGATCAGCAATTTTTTTCGTGACTGCGACATTATGGCGGACACTTCGGACAATTTTGACACATTTTTGGGACAATTGTCATTTTCACAGCAAAAAATGCATTTAAAATGCATTGTTTACTGTGGAAATTACAGTTGCAGTTTGGGAGTTAACCACAGGGGGCGCTGTGACTTTGAGTGTTCCCTGTGTGTGTGTTTACAACTGTAGGGGGGTGTGGCTGTAGGTGTGACGTCATCGATCGCGTCCCCCTATAACAGGGATGACGCGATCGATGCTGCGGCCACAGAGAAGCACGGGGAAGCCGTGTTTACACACGGCTCTCCCCGTTCTTCAGCTCCAGGGACGGATCGCCGCACTGTCCGCGAGTCCTGCGGTCCCAGTCCTGGAGCTTCGGACCGGGTCACGGGAGCGCGCCGCGCTGGGTACTAAAATCAACATATATATACGTTGATGTGCCTAGCCATGCCATTCTGCCGACGTATATGTGCAGTAGGCGGTCCTTAAGTGGTTAAAGGAACCTATTTAGAAAATAAAAAATGAACCTTTACAACCCCTTTAAGTACAAAGTACAAACACACATGCTCAGAACCAATGCTAAAGATCAGACATTAATCTCTTAGGCCGCGTACACACGATTGAATTTATCTGCTGAAACTGGTCCGACGGACTGTTTCAGCAGACATCTCCGATCGTGTGTATGGGCTAGCGGACATGTTTTCCCAGCGGACAAATTTCAAAGCATGCTTTGAAATTTGTCCACCGGAGACATGTCCGTCGGATATGTCCTCTGGTTAGTACACTAACCAGCGGACAGAAATCTCCGCGCATGCGTCGAATGGATTCGACGCATGCGTGGAAGTATTTTACTTCCCGGAGTGGTGACGTGGCGGCGTCAACATCAACGGCACGTCACCGCGTCCTCAGCCCAAAGGGGATTTTCGTCCGATGGTGTGTACACGCCATCGGACCAAAATCCGATGACACATGTCCACTGGAAACGGTCTGTCGGACATGTTTGAGCGGACATGTCTCATCGTGTGTACGCGGCCTTACAGATTAAAGGATGCAGTCATTGTAGTCACCATAGTCTAAAAATTCTATTTGGAAAAATTTGCAATGGCAAAGATCCATATGTTTGCAGATTTAAACTCTTCGGAAGGGTATTGTTGCTCTGTGTGTCTTCCTGCCCCAGCAACAGCCACTCCCTTTCACATTTTTATAGATCACACACCAGCATCTTTCATCTCTCTGGGACAGGAGCAAAGATTTTTACTCATCTCAAGTCAACCTACCTGCTTTTTGGCTGACTGTCCCTTTAACCGCTTCCCAAAGTGAGGGGGGCTCTGCCATCACGGGTGGGCGTCATATGAGGTCCTCGGCTTCTCGCGGTCTAGGGGGCACGTGCGTCTGCCGCTTCACTCGGGAGCCGATGTGTGTGCCTGGAGGATGCAATGTCCGCTGGGCACCCGCGTTTGCTAGTGTAAACACACAGATTCATGTCCTGTCAGGGAGAGGAGACAGACTATGTGTTCCTAGTATATAGGAACACCGATCTGTCACCTCCCCTGGTCAGTCCCCTCTCCCCACATTTAGAATCACTCCCTAGGTAACACATTTAATCCCTTGATTGCTCCCTAGTGTTACCCCCTTCCCTGCCAGTGACATTTATACAGTAATCAGTGCATATTTATAGCACAGGTGGCTGTATAATTGTCAATGGTCCCAAAATAGTGTCAAAAGTGTCCAATCTAACCGCTGCTATGTCACAATCCTGACAAAAATGGCAATCACCGCCCATTACTAGTAAAAAAATTATAATAATAAAAATGCCATAAATCAATAACCTATTTTGTAGGTGCTATAATTTTTGCGCAAACCAATCATTATACACTTATTTTTTAGAAGAATATATATCGGTTTAAACTGAGGAAAAAATTATTTTTTTGTTCTTTAAATTTGGGATTATTATTATAGCAAAAAGTCAAAAATATTGTATTTTTTTTAAATTTAAATTTTTTTTTGTTTATAGCAGAAAAAAAAAACGCAGAGGTGATCAAATATCACCAAAATAAAACCCTATTTGTGGGGAAAAAAATTTATCAAAATTTCATATGGGTACAATGTTGCATGACCGCACAATTGTCATTCAAATTGTTACAGTGCTGAAAACTAAAAATTGGCCAGGGCAGGATGGGGGTGAAAATGCCCTGTATTGAAGTGGTTAAAAGACAAAAAAACTTAAAGAGGAGCTAATCTTTCCATGTGGCTCCCTCAAAATCACTTCCATCACTCAAAGCATATACATAGATCATACAGTAGATCCAATTATCACTCTTGGTCTCTACTTGGTTCTATTAACTCCCTTATGTGTGTTATTTATCTGTGTAACATACCTTTCCTGAATACCAGCTTTTCATAGTTAGCTTTGGCCATACACCAGTGAATAAGCCCAACTCCACAAGGAATGATCCACAATAATTAACACAAGCTAGACTGTGAAAAATGTCTAAGCCACTGAGAGAATTCTTAAAGTGTGAACACGAAAAAATTATAAATCCTCCAATCTTTCCACCCTAGGGCCAGTTACCAGCAGGGAGAGTGCACATCCCATGTGTAAGTATACCCCATGGGCAAAAGAAATACAAGGACACTGGTAACTGACATTTATCCACTATGCATGATTCATAACAAAGCATATGTTTGTGATACTTGATTTTTTTCCTATGTGATCAGTAAAATTATTTCTCAACCAATGTGTTAAAGGACAGCTATTGTGATAATTAGCTCACAAAAGGGTCTTCAGAAACCAGTTGTATCCAATATTGTAGGCATTTATCGTATATACATATAGGGGGAAAAATAAGTCTGTTTTTTTTTTAACCTGGCTATAATAAAACATTGAAAATTATAATAATTATTGCGCCCCCAATCAAAATTGGCAAGCTGCTCGCACTAGAATTGGACAAATTGTGTAATGTGAATGAGGAATAAAGTGCAGTGCTAAATGTAAATAAATGTGCAAATAATTAAAGTGTCAGTGCAACACTGTAATACATCAAAAACAAAGGCACCAAAAACAATTTGAGTAAAAAAGAAAAATTGTGCAAAACAATGACTAAATCACAATGTCCATCAAACATGAATCTGAAGAGACATAATATGTCGACAGTGAGTCCAAACACCACCAGACGAGATGATCAGGCACTCTTACCAAATCATGGTACTCGGTCATCTTGTCTGGCGGTGGCTGCACATTGGATAGCGAATTCCTTCCATGATGGTTTTCTTTCACAAGATGCACAGTGAATTCCTTCCATGGTGGTTCTCTTTTATAGAGGAAGAAGATGCATTTTCTACCATTTTGAATTGTTTTTCTCTTCAAGTCACTTTCATCTGTTTGGACTCACTGTCGACATATTATGCCTCTTCAGATTCATGATTGATGGATATTGTGATTTAGTAATTGTTTTGCACAATTTTTAATTTTTTTCTCATTTGTTTATTTACAATTGTTTTAGGTGCCAGCCATTGGCCATTGTTTTTGATATATTACAGTGCTGCACTGACACTTTAATTGTTTGCACATTTATTCATATTGAGCGCTGTACTTTATTCCTCATTTTATAATAAAGCATTGATCTTGATTTACTGAAGGAGTAGAGCAGTTTCAATTTCAAAGCAAATTTTTACTTTGCAAAGGGGATTTTCACTTATTTTAGTAAATAAGGTGAAACTGTAAATCTTCACTTCGGAAATATTACCCAATCCTGTGGAAAGGAAATATCAATAATAGGAATGAGCTTTGTGCTCGATACGAACGTATGTTCGACTCGAACATTGTCTGTTCGTACGTTCGACGAAATTCGAACAAAAGCGGTCGTTCGCGCCAAATTCAAGTGACGCAAAATGGCCCATAATTCACTGCGGCATTGCGCGCTGATGATTGGCCAAGCATGCTGTATGTCCCACATGCTTGGCCAATCACAACGCGCAAAAAACGAAGAGCCATAATTGGCCAAAGCATGGGTGGCTTTGGCCTATTATGGCTCAGGGCTAAAGCTAAAGCACACGCCCCACACTATAAAAGGCCGCCTGCTGGGCGGCCTCGTGTAGTGTGTTCCGGCTTGTTAATGAGAGCAGTCAGAGAGACAGAGAGAATGTCTTTTTATATAGCTAGATAAAACAGGCAGGCAGGCTAGTCAGTTTAGCTTAATTTACAGTGTGTAGAGAATATATATACATCCCAGGAGTTGTACATATATTTATACACTGTATAGCTTAGAATAGATCAGTTCTTCCTAATTTACTGGCAGGCAGGTACAATATTTAAAGGAATTTTATTTTTATTTTTTAATTTAAGCATCATTAAAATCACTGCTCCTGGAGCAGTGATTTTAATAATGTTCAAATTTTAAAAAAAATGAAAAATTCCTTTAAATATTGTACCTGCTGGGTGTCTATAGTTTGCCTGTGAAAACGTCTTTGAGAACCCGGGTCTTGCCCGAGGGAACATGTATCAATGGAAAAAAGTTTTAAAAACGGTTGTTTTTTCAGGACTCCTGAAAAATCTACTGTTTTTAAAACTTTTTTTCCATTGATACATGTTCCCTCGGGCAAGACCCGGGTTCTCAAAGACGTTTTCACAAGCAAACTATAGACACCCAGCAGGTACAATATTTAAAGGAATCTTTCATTTTTTTTTATTTTTTTATTTAAACATTATTAAAATAACTGCTCCTGGAGCAGTGATTTTAATGATGCTTAAAAAAAAAAAAAAAATTCCTTTAAATATTGTACCTGCTGGGTGTCTATAGCTTGCCTGTGAAAACGTCTTTGATAACCCGGGTCTTGCCCGAGGGAACATGTATCAATGGAAAAAAGTTTTGAAAACGGTCACTTTTTCAGGAGTCCTGCTCCTGAAAAAACAACCATTTTTTAAACTTTTTTCCATTGATACATGTTCCCTGGGGCAAGACCCGGGTTCTCAAAGACGTTTTCCAACAATAACTTGAATATTGGTCTTTAAAATTAGTGTCTTTGAATTTGTACATTCGAGTCCCATAGACTTCAATGGGGTTCTAAATGTTAGCGAGAACGGTCGGTCTGGTGCGAACTGAACGCGGGTATGTTCGGCTCATCCCTAATCAATAACATGATTTTTAACTGGTCATGAAGGCGGTAAAACCTTCTGGAGGTCAAGTGGTTAAGTCCCGTTTAAAAACAGGCTCTCACAAAATGGCCTCCGAAGTCCACAGTTGCAGAATTTTTAATTTTTTTTGGTTTCTATACACAAGTGATCTGAAAAATGTCCCAGAAAAAAGTGACATAGAAGAAAGTTGAACCACAATAAGCTGTTGAAATTGCCAACACAGGCAAATAGCTCAGGGGATGCATGAAGTTACTGGCTGTGATACAGGGGGGGGGGGGAACTATTGTCATATCGCTGAATATGTAAGAGGTCGCTTCTAGGAACAGCTTTTTGCTTAGTTTAGCCTATTTTAGTAAATGATGTCAAACAGTAAATATTTGCTTCAAAAATATTACCCAATCCTGTGCAAATAAAATTACCATAACAGGATTTACTTGGTTTTAACTAGCCATGAAGGGGGTAAAACCTTCTGGAGGTCAAGTGGTTAAGTCCAGTTGGAAAAAATGTATTTTTAATTATTTAAAAATTTAACCTTTTCAATATTTTTTTTTTTAATTAGCCCTGTAGGTGGTGGCTTTGGTGAGATATCAGGGGTCTTAAGAGACCCCTGACATCTCCCTTTTGAGACAGGGAAAGGGACTGAGAATAGAGATTCCCCAGTCTCTTTCTCTGCAGCCTCAGCTGCACTGAAGATGAATGGACAGGAGATAGCAGCTCCTCTCGATTCATAAACTGAAGCATTGTAAACACAGTTTACTATGCTCAGTGACAGTTATGAATAAACAGAGTCAGCGATCACTGACTCTGTGCAATCGGAAAAGGAAGGAGCTGGTAAATTACATATTTACAGCTCCTTCCTCCGCTCTCCATCCTGATAGATTAAGGACAGAGGGGTGGAGGAGGATGGAGGGGGACCAAGGAGCATGGAGGGGGGTCAAAGCATGGAGGAGGATATGAGGAACAGTCAGGGATAATCGGTGCAGCGATGGGGAGGAGTTACAATCACCGATCTCCCTGTATAGATTTCAATAAAGCAGCTGAAAGCCGTGGGAGGGAGAGGAAATATTTGTCTGTCAGCTGCTTTATCGAAATCTGTACAGGGAGATCAGTGATTGTAACTCCCCAGCACTGCCCAATCACCCCTGACTGTCCAGGTATCGGATTAAGCATTGGAGCATTTGCCCGAGTACAAGTACTCGGGCAAATGCTCGGCATCGGCACGGATATTAGTTGCGGTATCGGGACAACCCTAATATAAACACTATATTGTCAAAAGTATTGGGACACATGCCTTTACGCACATGAAATGAATGGTATCCCATTGTTAGTCTGTAGGGTTCAGTATTGAGGTGGCACACCCTTTGCAGCTCAACAGCTTCAACCAATCTGGGAAGGCTGTCCACAAGGATTAGGAGTAAGTCTATGGGTATGTTTGACCATTCTTCCAGAAGCAAATTTGTGAGGTAAGGCACTAATGTCGTACGAGAGGGCCTGGCTCGCATTCTCCTTTCTAATTTATCCCAAAGGTGCTCTATCGGGTTGAGGTCAGGACTCTGTGCAGGCCAGTCTAAGTGTCTATGTGAATCTTTGACCATTCTTCCAGAAGCGCATTTGTGAGGTCAGGCAATAATCTTGAACAAGAAGTCCTGGCTCGCAGTCTCCACATTAATTCATCCCAAAGGTGTTCTATTGGATTGAGGTCATGACTAGTCAAGTTCCTCCACTCCAAACTCGCTCATCCATGTCTTTATGGACCTTGCTTTGTGCACTGGTCCAAATCATTTGGTGGAGGGGGGATTAGGGTGTTGGATTGTTTTTCAGGGGTTGGACTTGGCCCCTTAGTTCCAGTTAAGTGAACTTTTAAGGCATCAGCATACCAAGACATTTTGGATAATTTTATGCTCCCAACTTTGTGGGAACAGTTTGGGGATGGCTCTTTCCTGTTCTACACGACTGCGCACCAATGTACAAAGCAAGGTCCATAAAGACATGGATGAGCGAGTTTGGGGTGAAGGAACTTGACTGGTCTGCCCAGAGTCATGACCTCAATCCAATAGAACACCTTTGGGATGAATTAATGTGGAGACTGAGAGCCAGGCCATCTCATCCAAAATCAGTGCCTGACCTCACAAATGCGCTTCTGGAAGAATGGTCAAAGATTCACATAGACACCCTCCTAAACCTTGTGGACAGCATTTTTCAGAAGAGTTGAAGCTGTTATAGCTGCAAAGGGTGGGCCAACTCAATATTGAACCCTACGGACTAATACTGGGATGCCATTAAAGTTCATGTGCGTGTAAAGGCAGGTGTCCCAATACTTTTGACAATATAGTGTATATATATTCTTTACTGTGCAATTAGAAATATGCACAACAAATCTGGTGTCTTCACTGAGCTGCCTTACTGTCCATGCTTGATCTTAGACTGGAGTTCTGTGGTTGAACAGATGAGAGATGTAAGAATATTTTCACAATTTAATTTTACTGTATGTAGTCTTCTTACGTGATCATGTGCTCATATTTAAAATTTCCCACATATGCACATTATTCTACCTTGTTTACTTAGTGTTATTTACATTTTTCTATTCCAGGGCTTGTTAAACTTACTTCTTTTTTATACAGTTGGGGAAAAAATGCAATCAAACTGTGTTTAGCTCTCTGAAAAGGACCAAACAGATCAACAGAATGGAGAATAGAACCATCATTTAGGTTATTGTTCTGGATTTTATCAGTATTCATAGGTTTCTAATTACAGGTATTTCATAGACTTTGTTAAGCTTCTTAGTTATTATAGTTCCATTGCCCGCATTCCCTCGACTAATCAGATAAACACTATTATGTTTAACACGTTCATGGAATGTATACTGTATTGTAAATATTCTGTTTCTTTATAGTGATCAATAGTAAAAAAAGTAACAAAAAATAATCTTAAACATGTAAGCAAACCTGCTTTTATGAAGACCTATAAAATCGGTCAGCAGTGATGCACACTAGAAAAAAGCAGCTGCATGATCTTTAGCAGCATCGACTATACCAGGGATAGGCAACCCTTGAGGGGTGGAGGTCTACCTGAACAATAGGCACCCTTTTTTTATTTATTTTTAGAAATTAACTAACAATTCCCCAATAAGAATAAGGACAGCTTGAAGAAAACCTCGAAAAATATAATAAAACAACTGGCATTGCAAACATATCAACTTAAAGTGATTGTAAACGATCACCTTGTAAAACAACCCATTCAGTTTAAAATAGAAAAGAAAGGCAAAACATGTTTGTATAGATATAGAAAATACATTATAAATACCCTTTTCCCCCTTTTTTATAAGTGATCACATTCCCTCTGTTCTCAGCATCATAAGAGCTGGGGGAGGAGAAGCAGCAGCAGCACACTGAACTTCCCAGTGAATGGCTGTGCAGGGGAACAAGTCAGATTATTGAAGGAGAGCAGGCTGAGTTCCCAGCATAGCTAGAGAACTGACCACAGCGTGCTTTCCTGCTAAGTGTGGTCAGTTGTTAATAGGAAGGCAGAGTGACTGGCAAAAATACCAGGGATTTCACATAAAGCAAGTAATACAAAGAGAACAGGATACTTTCTCATGCAAGTACAGTGCCTTGCAAAAGTAATCGTACCCCTTGAAATTTTCCACATTTTGTCATGTTACAAGTAAAAATGTAAATGTATTTTATTCAGATTTGATGTGATAAACCAACATAAAGTGGCACATAATTGTGAAGTGGAAGGAAAATGATAAATGTTTTTTCCAATTTTTTACAAATAAATATGTGAAAAGTGTGGCGTGCATTTATATTTAACCCCCTTTACTCTTAAATCCCTAACTAAAATCTAGTGGAACCAATAGCCTTCAGAAATCCCCCAATTAGTTAATAGAGTCCACCTGTGTGTAATTTAATCTCAGTATAAATACAGCTGTTCTGTGAAGCCCTCATAGGTTTGTTAGATAACCTTGGTGAAGAAACAGCATCATAAAGTCCAAGGAACATACCAGGCATGTCCGGGATAAAGTTGTGGAGAAGCAGGGTTAGGTTATAAAAAAATATCCCAAGCTTTGAACCTCTCAAATGTTCAATTCATCATCCGAAAATGGAAAGAGTATGGCACAACTACAAACCTACCAAGACATGGCCATCCACCTAAACCGACAGGCCGGGCAAGGAGAGCATTAATCAGAGAAGCAGCCAGAAGGCTCATGGTAACTCTGGAGGAGCTGTAGAGATCCACAGCTCAAGTGGGAGAATCTGTAAACATAACAACTATTAGTTGTGCTCTCCACAAATCTGGCCTTTATGGAAGAGTGGCAGCTCAAGTGGGAGAATCTGTAAACATGACAACTATTAGTTGTGCACTCCACAAATCTGGCCTTTATGGAAGAGTGGCAAGATAAAAGGCATTGTTAAAATAAATTTAAAAGAAGGCATGTTTGCAGTTTGTGAGAAGCCATGTGAGGGACACAGCAAATATGTGGAAGAAGGTGCTCTGGTCAGATGAGACCAAAATTGAACTTTTTGGCCTAAAAGCAAAATGCTATGTGTGGTGGAAAACTAACACTGCACATCACCCTGAACATACCATCCCCACTGTGATTGGAAGATGGATCGAGCCAAATACAGGGCAATCTTAAAAGAAAACCTGGTAGAGTCCGCAAAAGACTTGAGACTGGGGTGGAGGTTCACCTTCCAGCAGGACAATGGCTCTAAACATACAGCCAGAGCTACAATGGCATGGTTTATATCAAAGCATAATCATGTGTGAGAATGGCCCAGCCAAAGTACAAACCTAACTCCAATTGAGAATCTGTGGCAAGACTTGAAAATTGTTGCTCACAGATGCTCTCCATCCAATTTGGCAGAGCTTGAGCTATTTTGAAAAGAATGGGCAAAAATGTCACTCTCTAGATGTGCAAAGCTGGGAGAGACATACCCAGTAAGACTTGCAGCTGTAATTACTTTGAAAAGGTGGTTCTACAAAGTATTAAATCAGGGGGCCAAATACAAATGCACACCACACTTTTCAGATATTTATTTGTAAAATATTTTGAAAACCATTTATAATTTTCCTTCCACTTCACAATTATGAGCCATTTTGTGTTGGTCAATCACATAACATCTCAATAAAATAAATTTACGTTTTGGTTGTAACATGACAAAATTTGGAAAATTTCAAGAGGTGTGAATACTTTTTCAAGGCCATGTACATGATGCAGCAGGCACATATCAGGAATATGAAGTGTTGGGGTAACAAATGCTTTAACCGACTTTAAAAGTTAGCTTAAGAATAGGCATTCACTTATGTGTTTGGTGTGCTCCTGTACCTTTAAGGAGGCTCCCCTTCAATCCACCTGCCCCTATCTATCCATTAGAATGCATGTGCCTCCACTGTGGGGGACATTAATTGTTTAGTGTTAGGACCACAGATTACAGGATTCCTTGGCGCGGCTCTGTGGCTCACGCATGCGTTTGCAAATTCGTGCGGACAAAACCCCTGTTTTTAACGCATACTGTTAGACAGGTTAATTGGTTGTTCTGCAGGCTGGTCGGTAAGGAGGCTTGGTTTTTCCCTGGGCATTCCCCAGGTTTTGTTGTTATCTACTTTAGCCTTCCAATGCCACTTACTGCGATTGCCAGCTATAGATGGGGGAGGTGGACACGTTTATGATTCACTTATGTTCTGTCAGTACTGGATCCCTCTAGGACCCAGCACTCTCACCTGACACAGCCTTGGCTGGGAAACACTGATTGGCCAGCTCTCCTTTAAAACACCTGTGGCTTCACCCAATCAGTGCTCGTGATAGAGTTACTCTGCTTACCTTGTGTGATCCAGCCTGACCTGTTAATCTGTAAACCTTGTGTATGACCCGGCTTGTTTGACCCTGCTTGTTGCTTCCGATTTGGTACCTTTCGAACTCTGACCCATCCGTGTATGACCTGGCTTGCCTAGACCATGCTTTGCCTGACTCCTGTAAGCAACATCCATTGCAGCGGTGCACTACTAGCACCAGCAACACCACCAACATCCACACCTGCGGTAAACTACAAGTTCCAGCCTTCCTGCTCATCACAACACCTACTTCAGCAGTGAACTACAAGTGCCAGCTGTCCCGCTCGTCTCAACCCTGCAGCCGTGGTGAACTACAAGTCCCAGCGCTGACCTGCTTCTCAAGACCTGCTCATGGTATGTGCTTTTGTTATTGAACTATAGGCATATTAGCACACCTGAACTGTTGTCTGCTGCTAGCCTGATATGAAACCTGACATGTTCACAATTATTTTCATGTCTGGAGGGTAATTGGTTGACAAGTCTGATACAGGAGTCCATCATTGAGGCAGAACAGCTGATACTGCAGACTCAACTAGTTTCAGGCCTGCTCTGAGTTCTGGCTCGTGTAAGTAGTATGTAGGACAGCGTACAGGGGCTAGAAATATGCAGGGTAAAGTACAAGGGTAAGTAGTATGTATGGCAGTGCAATGTGGTCAGTAGCTTTAAAATGCTGAATACAGGTGTCAGTAGTTTGTAGGGAAGAGTACAAGTGTCAGCAGTTTATTGGGAACATTATTGAGGTCAACAATACAGAGTATAGTGGACAGGGGTCAGCAAGGTAGAGAACTGGGGTCAGTAGGACAGAGGAAAGAGGTTAGCAGGGTCAGCTGGTCAGTGAACAGGGATCAACAGGGCAGAGGATGAGGGTCAGTATGGCAGAGGACAGGGGTCAGTAGGGCAGAGAATGAGAGGCCAGTAGGGCAGAGGACAGGGGCCAGCATGGCAGATGACAGGGATCACTGGGGCAAAGGATGGGGGTTAACAAGGCAGAGAATGGGGGCAGTATGGTAGAGGACAGGGTCAGTAGGGTAGAAGAAAGGGGTCAGTCAGCTAGGCAGAGAACAGGAGGTCAGCAGGGTGGAGAAAAGGGGATCGAGGTAGAGGACAAGAATCAGCAGGGCAATGAACGGAACTCAGTAGGCCTGTATATTGGGGGTCAGCAATGCAATGTACAGGAGAATCAAAAAATAGAAAAATACTACATAGAGTAGTAGAGAGGCGGACTTTTTCAGGCAATCACAGGGACGTAAAGGTTTGAGAAAAAGTATTAAGTTTAATTACATATCATAAAATCCAAAAACAAAGAATAAAATATACAAAAACAGGGTATACAGAGTATACATGAGCAATATTAGCTTTCATCTCGCCTACGCGTTTCGCCTAGCGGCTTTCTCAGGGCGAGTTTGAGAGAGGGCTGATAGTATATAATTGCTAATTTCATACATCAATAGAATTGCTATCCATCCGATTATATCGAAGATGAAGAAATAAGTGTCCGTATGGCTTGTAAGAGCTCAATGCGGCAGACAGAGTACACCAAAATACACGAAAAAAGTATCCTATGGTTGGCAGCGAGTCATCATATAAAGATGAACAAATGTATTCTGAAATAAAGCCAGAAATCAAAAACAGACCCGGGACTAATCACAGCAGTGAACATGGAACATAGCCAAGGAGGGGTTTGTATCCAATCAAGTAGGCTAGACCAGGTTCTAGTGTCCAATATAGGGCAGCCCAGTAAGTCAGAAGCCTTAGTATAAAGCGCTGCTCGTGTGTCCCGGGGGGGTTTAGCCTGTGCTGCACAGCGCAGCACAGGTGTGCAGCACAGGCTAACGGTGGCTGGAATTAGGGTGCAATTGGAGAGATACCCTGTGTTAATAGGAGGGTAGATGTTGGTTCCTCAGCTTCCACTAATTTCAGTGAAATTGAGTAAAGGTGGATTAATTAGGCCAGGAGCCTGTGCAGGCCAGCAGGCCCAAAGATTGCTAAAGTAAAATGATCCTATGCTGCTATAAGGATGCCAGTTGTGACCGATGCACCCTAAACCATATAAAACAAAGAAAAAAATGTGTCTCTAGAGTCTAATAGGTAGGAATCCCTACTAGTGTGGTTGATTACACTAGTAACCACACTAGTAGGGATTCCTACCTATTAGACTCATTTTTTTCTTTGTTTTATATGGTTTAGGGTGCATCGGTCACAACTGGCATCCTTATAGCAGCATAGGATCATTTTACTTTAGCAATCTTTAGGCCTGCTGGCCTGCACAGGCTCCTGACCTAATTAATCCACCTTTACTCAATTTCACTGAAATTAGTGGAAGCTGAGGAACCAACATCTACCCTCCTATTAACACAGGGTATCTCTCCAATTGCACCCTAATTCCAGCCAAAAGGGGGGCCTATTACCATTGGGCTCACCCCACGGATATACCTGACAAAGATCCTCTCCCGTGCCCTCCTCCGTGCCCTCCTCCGTGCCCTCCTCCGTGCCCTCCTTCATGCCCTCCTCCATGCCCTCCTTCTTCTGCGCTTAACTAAAGTCAGAAGTATAGCTATGAGCAAGGATGCCCCTGGCATGTTGGCATACAGATTAATGTCCTGCAAGTGTGGCTGCTCAGCTCGGCCATAATAGTGTTGCTTTTGCTGACATGTAGACGGATTGTCTAATTTTAAGCAAGCTTTTATATGGTCTAATTTTAGACCGGCTGTGCAGCTGATAAGCACATTGTGTAGACTGCACCGCACAAACTTACTTTTGTGGATCGGCGTATCGCCCTCATTTGCATATTTGCATAGCAAATCAATGGTGTGTCTAGTGCAGTTTTGCACGCACCCTGCGCCGGTCTATCCAAATTACGTCGGTCTAAAAAATGTGGATTTCAGGCGTATATCGTTTTGGGGATACGGTGCATAGATAAGCGTGTGATACTCCGGAGTAAGTGCTTTGTGAATCTGGCCCGCAGTATTTACATGCAGATGGATTGGCCCTGCATGCAGACAGTCTGTGACCAGGGATGATCATCCACAGGTAATTGCTGCATGTATGCTAACAGCTGCAAATGACTGTGGACACTGTCAGCCTCCTGTTGCTATAAATGGGGCTTTCAACCCGCAGCTATGTTGTCACATTGAGTGACAACAAAATATTACATTGTGTGATTAGATATTTCAATAAAGGAATACATCAGTTGAGAAGCTCTTCTGACAGTGCCATTCTTAAAGAGTAACTCCACTTTCATTGAAAAAAAAAATGTAAATAACAAAAAATAATATAGTGTATACAATTGTGGCACAAGTCATTTTGTAATTGAGTGTTATTAAAAATGACCTTTCCTTTTCAATCTGCAGCAATGTAATTCTCTATAAATATCAATGCAATATGGCAACCTGAAGGCATTCTCTACACAGATGGAGTACAGAATGCGCCCCAGAAATTAATTTCCTATTTGTGCGATTGGTCTGCATTAATATACAAGCAAAAAGGTAATTTTTGGTGAGATATTCCCAAAGGGAAATCACGTCTAAAGGGATGCAGTCCCTGGCAATTTCATTAGAACCCTGCAAGTGCAGGAGCTGATGATAATTAAAAAAAATTACTTCCGTACAGAATGATTCTGACATGGACACAGCCCGCTACTTCTTCAGAATAAAAAAAGGTAGGAATTTGCAAGACAATTTGTTAAAATCCTTGCAATGTACATAGATCACCTAGAGGGCAATCTTTCATTTTCAGAAAAAGTAGAATTACTCTTTAAGGTAAGCTAGTAGTAAGTGAGGGTCCTCATGATGAGACATACAATGGTTCAGTTGTCTCACAGGCTGTAACGGGATAAAGGATGAGGAGAGTACATATTGAGAAAAGGGTGAAGTGGAGGCTAGGTTTGACATCAGTTTGAGATGCTTCAAAACTTATTGCAGGTGTAGATGACTTGCTTTAGGGGCTTTTGCATGCCCATAAACTTGTATAAGGGAAGAAGCAGTTCTGAAGCAAACAAAGGCCTACCAACAGTGGCCTTCAAAGTTTAGTTCCAATATTGTTGAGAAAAAAAAAGCCCCTTCCAGAAACCATGGTGGGGCTCCCTGACCCACCCTTCCATCCGAGCCCCAGGCTTCCAATTTTGGGAGGGCATCCATCCTCCCAGAACCTTGCTTCCCATGTGTCCCCTGGGACGTGCATCCAGCGCAATCACAGCAGCCCTTTACCATGTAAACAGATTTGCTGGTTATCAGCAGTGCAGCCTCACAGTGTCACTTATCAGTGCTCATCAATGCCGCCTATCAGTGCTGCATTTCTGTGCAGCCTATCATTGCCCATTAATTCTGTCTATCAGTGCCTATCAGCGTCCATTAGTGCCACCTAAATGTGCTTAATTACGCCTATCAGTGCCACCTATCAGTGCTCATTAATCCTGCCTATTAGCGTCTATCAGTGCCACTAATCAATGTCACTAATCAATGCTGCCTATCAGTGCTCAATGCCGATCAGTGCCACCTATCAGTGCTCATCAATGCTGCCTATCAGTGGTTAATGCCCATCAGTGCCACTTATCAGTGCTCATCAGAGCAGCCTATTAGTGCCCATCAGTGCAGCCTATTAGTGTTTATTAATCACTTGATCACTGGGCACTTAAACACCCTTAATAACCAGACCAATTTTCAGCTTTCGGTGCTCTTACATTTTGAACGACAATAACTCAGTCATACAACACTTTAACCAAATGAAATTGTTGTCCTTTTTTTCCCACAAATAGAGCTTTCTTTTGGTGGTATTTTGATTACCTCTGCGTTTTTTGGTTTTTTTTTCGCTATAAATGAAAAAAGAACGAAAATTTTGTAAAAAAAATGAATTTTTCTTCATTTTTATTATACAATTTTGCAAAAAAGTCATTTTTCTTAAATTTGGCCTAAAATGTATACTGCTACATATCTTTGGTAACAAAACAAAAAAAATTTATATTATTTAGTCTGGGTGAAAGTTATAAGGTCTACAAGCTATGGTACCAATTACTGAAAATGTATCAATTTGATTATAACTGATGTACTGACAGCCTCTCTCATTTCTTGAGACCCTAACATGCCAGAAAAGTACAAATACCCCCCAAAATGACCCCTTTTTGGAAAGAAGACATTCCAAGGTATTTAGAAAGAGGCATTGTGAGTTTTTTGAAGATGTAATTTTTTCCCACAATTCTTTGCAAAATCAAGATTTTTTTTTCCCACAAAAGTTTCATATTAGCAGGTTATTTCTCACACACAGAATGTGCATACCACAAATTACACCCCAAAACACATTCTGCTATTCCTCCCGAGTATGGCGATACCACATGTGTGAGACTTTTACACAGCGTGGCCACATACAGAGGCCCAACATGCAGGGAGCACCATCAGGCGTTCTGGAGCACCCAGACCAATTCTGACATTCCTCTCCTACATGTAAAAATCATAATTTATTTCCTAGAAAATTACACAGAACCCCAAAACATTATATATGCTTTTTTAGCAAAGACCCTAGAGAATACAATGGCGGTCGCTGCAACTTTTTATCGCGCATGGTATTTGCACAGCAATTTTTCGAACGCATTTTTTGGGGAAATAAAACAGTTTTGTGCTTTTAAAAAAAAAACATTAAAGTGAGCCCAATGTTTTTGCATAATATGAAAGATGAAGATACGCCGAGTAAATAGATACCCAACATGTCACCCTTCAATATTGCACACGCTTGTGGAATGGCGCCAAACTTCGCTTCTTAAAAATCCCCATAGGCAACGCTAAATGTTTTTACTGGCTACATATTTTTAGTTGGAGAGGAGGTCTAGGGCCAAAATGATTGCTCTCGCTCTAACGTTCGCAGCGCTACCTCACATGTGTGGTTTGAACACCGTTTTCATATGTGGGCGGGACTTACGTGCACGTTCGCTTCTGTATACGAGCACACAGGAACAGGGGCGCTTTAAAAAAAAAAAAGGGCAAAGGGAGTGGGGACGTCGCCTTTTGCCTCCCGTAAGAACGATTAAGAAATGACGCCGGTTTGTTTATCATTGGACGGAGCAATCACGTGGTAAACGGCCGCTATCAGCGGCAATTCACCGCGATCCGTGTTGCATGGACATTCCCGTGTGCGCGCCCCCAGGGGGCAGCGGGAGCGCGACTCTGGGAGGACGTTATATAACGTCCTCCCAGAGTTAAGCAACCACCTTGCCGCCGTTATTTGACGGCGGCTGGTGGTTAAGTGCTTAATTCCACCCATCAGTGCCCATTATTGCCACCTATCAGTGCTCATCGATCAATGACTCCTGCCTCCCCAGGTCTCTAAGCTGAGAGCATGTCTCTCATACAGTTGCGAGCCATCATTGACAGTTCTCCCTCTGTGTGGAACATAGAGAGGGGGAAAGGGAGGTAAAAAAACCTCTGGACTTTTACGGTGTTGAGTATAAAGACTGTAATAAACAACTCCTCTGTCTCGTTCTGTAAAACTCTGTGTGGAACGATTGCGGGTGGCCAGTGGACATCGCGTCTGCCCGACCCACTGATTGGCTCCCCCGCTGGCCAATCGGCACACGCCGGCAATGGCTAGTGCACATAAACGACATACAGGTACGTGGTTTCGTGCAGCAGTTCCACCTTGCCTCAGTATATCTGCGGCGGGTGGTCGGCAAGTCGTTAAAATACAAAACAGTCTTGCTTGGCAATTTTATATGCTTAAAGTGAAGCTCCCCTTTTGTATTTCTTTATTTTTTTACTATTAATGATGGCGATTTTTAGCAGCACTGCGACATTGCCGCGGACAAATCGGACACCTGACACTTTGTGTCAGGTGTTTTCTAACTGTGTGGGGGATGGACTGACTGGGACAACACAGAGATCCGTGTTACTGCTTACCAGGAACACACGATCTCCATATTGTTCCCTATCAGAACGGCCTTGTTTACATAGGAAGATCACCAATCTGCCTGTGTGTGGAATGATTGCGTGTGGCCGGCGGACATTGTGTCTGCTGGACCCACTGATTGGCTCCCCCGCTGACCAATACGCGCACACCCACATGGGCTAGTGCACAAAACGACATACAGGTACGTAATTTCGTGCAGCAGTCCCACCTTGCCTTAGTATATCTGCAGTAGGTGGTCAGCAAATGGATAAATGCAAACAGTCTTGTTTGGCAATTTTATATGCTTAAAGTGAAGCTCCCCTTTAAGGTTTACAGGCAAATGCACATGGGTTTAACGGTAACACATAGTGGGGTTGAAATACTAAAACTGGAGCAGCTCTACATAGAAACCAATCAGCTTCCAGGTTTTGGTTGTCAATGCTTAATTGAACAAGCTGAAGTTGAAAGCTGATTGGCTACCATGCACAGCTGCACCAGGTTTTGCACTATCCAGTTTTAGTATTTCAACCCCACTATGTGTTACCGTTAAACCCAATAACGGTTTCAGTAAATCAACCCCATAATCTTTCTTAGTGAACACTACTAAATTAAAATTCACATGGAATGCACCTAAAACATGCAAATGGCAAATGGGCCTGACATTTCATATTGGGGGGCCCAGTACAAAGATTCCATACTTTCCTTTACCACTATAAGTGAATACTTTACTTTATAGCCCTGCCCGGCGTCACACAGTCTATTCAACTAAAGCATGCCAGCTGGGTCGTGTTCCTAGTGTCCATGCACACCTCAGTCCCATTCATTTCTATAGCTAGTCCATATTCATCGTGCAGCCAGCCAATGGAATATGGGCTATCCTAAGGGCCCTTTCACACAGGGTGGATCAGTAATGATCCGCCCCGTGAACCTCCGCTTACTTAGCGGGGATCGCTCCATTTTCTCTGCTCTCCTCTATGGGGGGGATCGGATGAACACGGACCGTCTGTCCATGTTAACCCAATCCGATTCGCAGACGGATGGAAAAATAGGGTTTTTCTTCGTCTGCAGAATTGGATGAAAAAATGGACATATGGTCCGCCCCTGTGAAAGGGCCCTTAGGGAATAATTAGGTCCTAGCATACATGAAGTTTCCCTTTAAAGTGGTTGTAAACCCTCCAATACAACTTTATCTCTCTGTAATCTAGATAGTACAGGCAGCTGATCGCTGTCTGTGAAAGTGTACTCACTGTGTTCGTTTCCATAGAAATCGTCCTGCAAGTTTGAGTGACATTAGGCGCGATTGTGGACTAGGTATTTTTATTAACGGCATACTATGTACGCCGTTTCTATCTCCCCTGCATGCCGGGGAATTAGTATTGACGAGCTTCCTCTCAGAACGGCACAGAAGGAAGTCTCGCGATGATGCTGTGATCATCTTCTTCCTGCTTCTCCCCCATGTGAGGACGCTACGGCTCATGCGTGGTATTCCCAAAGGCAAACATAGTAAGGGCTGAAGTGGCGTCCAAAGTAATGGCACGGCCGATACCTGGAAAAGACAATAAATAAGGTATTTCCCGACCTCGGTTTGTTATTGATTTAAAATGTATTAACATTTGTAATTTGCTATAGTATTTATTAGGGTTGTCCCGATACCACTTTTTTAGGACCGAGTACAAGTACCGATACTTTTTTTCATGTACTCGCCGATACCGAATACCGATACTTTTTTTAAATGTCATGTGACAGTTTTCAAACCACAATACAGACTAAGGATATTTTCTTTAGAATTATGAAGAACTCTAACTCAAGACATTATAAAAGAATAAAATGAGTAAAAATGAATAAAAATGTTTTATTTTCTTGTCACGCAGTAGTAAAAAACTCAAAAAATTTTTTACAGAACATGTTGATAAATACAAAAAAGTATTGGCAGAAGCATCGGGAGCATTTGTGCGAGTACAAGTACTCCCGCAAATACTCGGTATCGGTACCGATACCGATACTAGTATCGGTATCGGAACAACCCTAGTATTTATATGTTGAAAAAATAAGAAAAATCACCGGGGGTTTACTTCCTCTTTAAATGTATTTCTAAAAACAAAGATTGTACACATAGGGGGCATACATATTTAAAAAGCAGTGATTGTGATATTCATCAAACATTTACTGCAAGTGTTTTACTGGCACATGCATTTCGAATTAAAGTGAATGAGTCTCCCTTAGCAAAAGTTTGGTGAATGTTTTAAAAATCAGTTTGAAAAGATACAAACTGAAAATAAATCTATCCAAAACCACTATTGCTTCATAGTTTCCTTGTGACGTGTTACAATAAGGTTGGTAACCACTGCCCTAGAGCAACCAATCAGATCCAGGTTTTTATTTTGGAACTTTTCCAGCGCTGCTTTAAACTTTATTGGCTACTATAGTGTAAAAGAGACAGACAATACATGGATCACTTTTATTTAATGCTGACTGCATGTAGATCCATTTTAAGTCCTTTGTTCCTTATCTAAGAGTTGTGAGTCCAGAAAGAAAGGCTAGGCTATATGTGAGTACACATGTAGGTGATACTGATTAGTGTGCTTATGTGTAAGAGCTTGAACCTTAACACTTAAACTGTGCATATTGCTCTTCATTCATAGCTATAAGATCTCTAGCACAGTGCATGGAGGTTAATTGTCCTGTGTCAGCCTCTGTCCCTTTCTATGTCCCACGCTCTGTGTTGTGGCAACATAAAGTGCTTTGTGCTGAAAGAGATGGGATTGGGGGGTGGTCTGGCATTGGCAGGCTTTATCCAAGACTCTCTTACATAGAAAGCAAAATGTGCGCCTTTGAAGTGTGTATAGAGAGTGAGGGACTGGAGGGGATATGTCTAGGTGCTGAGGGATTAACCCTTTTGCATGCAACTCCAAAACACATAAACTAATTTCCATCAAATATAAAGACCTATGCAGCTATTGGGTTTGAAGTCTTCCTTGTTTAGTTGCTCTGGAGGATAAGCCCCCTTTGTTTAAATGAAGGTTCCTGGCTGTTGATTTTTTTCTGTGCTCACCTGTTTTATTCTGAAAAAGTATTGTTGAGTACTATAATGGGCATCTTTTAGCCATTTTATTTCCTTTTTTTCTTTTCAGATTTAACCCTTTTTATTATTAAAAAAAACATCTATTTTTGTTTCTGGGTTTATCAACATTTTTTTTTATTATTTATTATAGGTACTTATATAATGCTGACAATTTACGCAGCGCTTTACACATATATTGTATATTCATATCAGTCCTTGCCCTCAAGGATCTTACAATCTAAGGTCCCATTAATACATATACTAGGGCCAATTTAGACAGGAGCCAATTAACATACCAGCATGTCTTTGGAATGTGGGAGGAAACCGAAGTACCCAGAGGAAATCCACACAGACACAGGGAGAACATGCAAACTCCAGGTAGTGCCAGGGTTGGGATTTAACAACTTCAATACCGGGCTTTTATATACACCTCAATACCGGGCCTATTCTGGCACTTCTCTCCTACATGTACAAATCATCATTCTTTTGCTAGAAAATTACACAGAACCCCCAAACATTATATATGTTTTTTTAGCAGACACCCTAGGGAATAAAACAATGGTCATTGCAATGTTCTATCTTGCACGTATTTGCGCAATAATTTTTCAAATGCTTTTTTGGGGGGAAAAAAATTGTTTCATGAATTAAAAAAAAACAGTAAAGTTAGCCCAATTTTTTTGTAAAATATGAAAGATTATGTTACACTGAGTAAATAGATACCTAACATGTCATGCTTTAAAATTGCGCACACTCATGGAATGGCGTCAAACTTCGGTACTTAAAAATCTCCATAGGCAACGCTTTGAACATTTTTACAGGTTACCAGTTTATATTTACAGAGGAGATCTAGAGCTAGAAATGTTGCTAACACGCTAACGCACACAGCGATACCTCACATATGTGGTTTAAACAGCGTTTACAAATGTCGGCGGGACTTACGCGTGCGTTCGCTTCTGCGCACGAGCTTCCCGGACAGGGGCGTTTTAATATTTTTTTATTGTTTTATATATTTTTTTACTTATTTATTTATTTTACACTTTTTTTTTTAATCATTTTTATTTCTATTACAAGGAATGTAAACATCCCTTGTAATAGGAAATGTGTGTGCTAGGTCCTCTTTATGGAGAGATGCAGGGTCAATAAGACCCCACATCTCTCCTCCAGGCTGGGAAGCAAAAATTCACCGATCTCATGATTGGTGTTGCTCACTAGCCACAATCGCGGCCTTGTTTACTTACGGGGACCCGGGCGTGATGTCATCACATCACATCGTGCCCGAGTCCTCCGATGGTCATAGAGATGACTGGTGACCATCTGGTCACCAGTCATCTCTATGCTTCCTGCAAGCGCCGGACGATTCCTTCTCTGGGCCCCCAATGGCACGGGAGAGCCCAGAGAAGCACCGGATGGCAGGGGTAGGGGGGATGTCCCCTCCCGCCGCCTATAAGAACGATCAAGCGGCGGAACCACCGGTATGATCATTCTTATGGTGCGCAGGATCGCCGGCTGAAGACATGGATATCTGAATGATGCCTCTAGCTGCAGGCATCATTCAGATATCCCCCGGCAAAGCCCAGGACGTCATATGTCGTACACCCAGGATGGGAGATCCCATCTGTGGACGTCATATGACAATAGGTGGGTATTGAAGTGGTTAAATAGACAGCCTTTGGCTGGATTTACACCTATGCAGTTTTAGTGTTTTTTTCATTTTTCAGATTTCCCCTGCAGTCCATTTAACATGGTTTCCTATGGAACACGTTCTGTAGTGCAAATCTGCAAAATGCTGCCAGACGTAAGTGCTAACAAATTGATGTAGACAAGTGAAAAGTGGATAAATTTCAAGGCACTGTATATTCATAGATGATGACCAGGAATTGCTGAAATGGTAAACTTTAGATTTAAAGGATATCAAAACTCAAAAGCGACTTTTTCATATAAATATATAAATATATATATATATATATATATATATATATATATATATATATCTACATTGAAACCTTGGATTACAAGCATAAACCTTTCCAGGAGTATGCTCGTTATTCAAAGTACTTGCATATCAAAGCGAGTTTTCCCATTGAAGTCAATGGAAATTAAAGTAATTTGTTCCGTATTGACTTCAATGGCATTCAATACCGCATGCGGCCAGAGGTGGGGGGGTTGCCGGAGAGCCTCAGAAACCGTCGTAAAGGCCAGAGGACCTCTGCAAGTTTCGAAAAAGGTGCCGTTCAGCTCCGCTCGGCTCCAGCGTCCCCCGCCAAACGCACACCACTTTGGCCTGAATCCTGCTCGCAAACCGAGTTAGGATTTTTAAAAATACAGTGCTCGTATCGCGAAACTTTTATTAACCACGTTACTCGCAATCCGAGGCTCCACTGTATATATATATATATATATATATATATATTACAACTAACCAGTCATTAGATGTGGTTGCATTTCTTTGGTAGAATTCCTGGTTCCTTGTAAGTTTAAGTGCACTGAACTGATATAATCCTATTAGTTTTTACATCTATCTACTGTGAATATTTCTCTATGTAATTGAGAGGAGGAGTGGAGGAGGTATTAGTGGTCAGAAGAAAACAGGAGAGAAACTTAGAGTGACAACCATTGCCCCTGCCACTGATACTAGGGTTGTCCCGATACCGATACTAGTATTGGTATCGGAACCGATACCGAGTATTTGCGGGAGTACTTGTACTCGCGCAAATACTCCCGATGCCTAAATAGAATAATTCCCGCCGCCACCGCAAGCCGCCGCATACCACAAAGCCGCCGCCGCATACCGGTGTATACCGCCGTGTATTGTAATCGCTGCATTACAGGCACCTGTTTGAATTCTTAACGCCCGCCGCGTATAGACACTCCCCTTCTCGGGATTGGACGGATCTGTCCAATCCCGAGCAAGGGGGAGTGTCTATGCACTGAGCCGTGTGTATAGACACTCCCCCTTGCTCAGGATTGGTCCAATCCCGAGAAGGGGAGTGTCTATACACGGCGGCCATTGAGAATTCAAACAGGTGCCTGTAATGCGGCGATTACAATACACGGCGGTATGCGGCATCATCTACGGTACTAAAGGTATGGGGGACATGACATGACTGCAAAATGTGGGGGACATACATGGCTGCAATATGTGGGGGACATGACATGGCTGCAATATGTGGGGGACATGACATGGCTGCATATGTGGGGGACATGACATGACTGCAATATGTGGGGGACATGACACGGCTGCAATATGTGGGGGACATGACATGGCTGCAATATGTGGGGGACAGGACATGGCTGCAATATGTGGGGGGACATGGCTGGGGGGACATGGCTGCATTTAGGGACACATTAAAAAAAGTATCGGTATTCGGTATCGGCGAGTACATGGAAAAAAGTATCGGTACTTGTACTCGGTCCTAAAAAAGAGGCATCGGGACAACCCTAACTGATACAGTGACGTGAGTGTAGCCACCAAAAAATAGGAAATGTGTTACTAGCAAGAACGCCTGCCAAAAATAAAGCCTGAAAAAGAAAACTATGCAGGCCATCAAATCTAAAGACTATTAAGCTGCTCTATATTAAGTTATTTTATTTTTTTTACTTTGTGATTGAAAATTACTTAATTAATTTATTATGCTTAAAATACAATGAATTTTGGCTAAGATCTCCTGGAGAGGGGGGGGGGAAGGTATGTTTTTGTTTTTAACATTTTGGCTAAAAAGAAATAACGGAAAAATAAAAAGTTTAACAGCAGTATTGCTCCTGTAATATTATAGCAGAAGTCTGAATTAACCCAGCAAAAATCTACTGCAATAGCTGGGTACATAAATTCAATGAAAGACTTAAAGCTTTGATTTGACTGCATGGAAGCCCAGCAAAAAAAAAAAAAAAAACTGTTATCTTGTTGGGCCTTTATAAATAGGCCCCGTGTCCTGGGTTCTTTCAGTTCTTCTTGTATGTGCTCTTCAACTTTGAGAAAAAAAGATGGTAAATGTCCTTTATAGGTCCCAATGTTCCAGTTCTTTTCAGACTCCTATACATCCTCACTGCTTCATCTTGAAGCACAAAAGGGCAGACCTAGTCTGGACACAACAAGTTCATGAATGTGTGAGAGATGACAGAAGTGAGGAAAAAGCGAGATTGGTGAGACTGGGAAGAAATACATTAACACTTTGAGTCCAGGGCATCCAACCTTCAGAATATCAACACCTGTAAACAGAGCCAAAGGCACATCAATTTGCTTGAATAAAATATATATACGGTATACAATATTTATATCTACATACACACAATAGCATCTTGGATCTTCTAAATTAAAAGTAGACCAGAGTTGTGTAAAAACAAAGAGTTACATAATAAATGGAAAAAAGTCCCAATAATGTCATTGAAAGAGATATGAAGTTAGATACGCAACCTTCTCCTGTTGTGCAGGATATCTTAATAAGACTTTGTAGTTCTATAGATATTAGAGAATAACTATCATTTATTTATCTAACTCCCCCGCTAACCAAGTGCATTTAGCCCTTGGCCCTATTCTGATAGGTGGCCCCTTTATGCTGATTGTAGCTCCATCCACTTCCCAAATTATGGGTGTTCCTGTGAAGTGAGTTACAGCCATCACAGTGCCCCATCCCCCTCAAACATAGGTGAGCATGCAAAACATATTTCTTTTATTTCTTATGGGATTCATATTTTGTAACTGTAGGTCGTAACAGAATGGCACAATCATAAAATAAACATGGCAACAAGTAAACAAATGAAATGGCCCCTGTACAGAAGTCTGCATACCCTTAGTTCTTAATACTGTGTGATGCCCCCTTTAGGCATCATTGACAGCATGCAGTCTATTGTAATAGTTGTCTATGAAGCCCCAAATTCTTGCAGAAGGTATAGCTGCCCATTCGTCTTGGCAAAATACCTCCAGGTCATGAAAAGCCTTTGGTAGTCTTGCATGAACAATACGTTTGAGATCTCCCCAGAATGGCTCAATGATATTCCTGCTGTAACCATTGGGGGGTCTACTAGTCTTGTTTTCAGGGTCATTGTTGTTCTGATATTATGCTGCATTCATCTTGCCATACATTTTCACAAGATTCCCTGTGCCGTTAGAGCTCACATACCCTTAAAACATCAGTAAGCCACCACCATGCTTCACAGTGGGAATGGCACTCTTGTCGGTATAGGCCTTCTTGACTCCTCCCAAAATATAGCACCTGTGGTTGTGACCATAAAGCTCTATTTTGGTCTTGTCTTTATAGATTACAGCGTGACAGAAGCTGTGAGGCGTGTCAAAGTGTTGTCAGGCATATTGTAACCAGGAATTTTTGTGGCATTGGTGCCTTAAAGGCTTCTTTCTGCAACAAATTTTTGTTCAAATATTGTTGTATTGTGCTCCTTGAAACAATCACAACGTCTTTTTCCAGAGCAGCCAGTATTTATTCAGAGATTACCTGTGGGTTTTTCTGGGTATCACAAACAATTCCTCTGGCTGTTGTAGCTGCAGTCTTTCTTGGTCTATCTGACCTTAGGTTGGTATAAAGAGATTCCCAAATTTTCCACTTTTTATTAAGTAATTGAACAGTACTGACTGGCATATTCAAGGCTGTGGATATTTTTTTATATCCTTTTCCATCTTTGTAAAGTTCCATTACCTTGTTATGCAGGTGTTTTGACATTTCTTTTCTGCTCCATATGGCTCAGTATCTGCTCAGTACATCCATGTGAGCGCTAACAAACTCATTGACTATGTCTACACAGATTCACACTGAAGGAATCAATTTCATTCAGTAAAAATTGTATTTTATAACAGTGATATACACTGTTATAAGCAATTATAATGCTAAAATCCTGATCATCTCCCCAGAGTAGTACAGTGTTATTATGGTAACACTGTACTGCGCTGGTCACAGTATGTAAAAAAATAAATCATAAAAAATAAAAAATACATTTTCTTACATACTGTTAGCAGTCAATGTCCCTGATCACTGCCACACCAGTCGTTTGATGACGTTGTACTGTACTGGTGACAGTATATAAAAAAAAAAAAAGTGAATTCTTTTTTTTTTACATTTCTTAATTTTGCAAAAAATTGTGATAAAAAAAACTTCAAATAACTCACCTGGCCTCTTACTAAATTAATAGAACTGTCTACTTTCCAAAAAGGGGTTTATTTAGGGGATATTTGTACAGTTCTGGCATTTTTGGGCCTCAAGAATTGAGATAGGTCGGTTGCCGGGGTAACCAACAAAGACGCCTTCAGTAATGTCTCCGGCTGCGAGAGCTCCCTTCTTCACTTCCAGGGAGGTGTCCCGCCACTGCACCGCCGCCGACCTGTGGGTGTCCTACCTGGGACGGGTGTATGACCTCACCCCACTGGCCGCCCACTACAGAGGTGACATTTTGTTGAAGCCAATTATTGAAGCTGCAGGGAAGGATATCAGCCATTGGTTCAATCCCAAGACAGGCGATATCAAGACATCCATAGATCCACAAACTGGCTGCTTGAGATACTCTACGCCTCAGGGGCAGTTTCTCCATATATCCCCTTCCTACCCCTGTTCAGATTGGGACACAGACTTTGGACGCCCTTGGTGGCGGGATTCATCCTATGAAATTGGAATCTTGTCTGCCAAAACCCGGACCATACGTATTATTAACACGCTGACATCCCAGGAGCATACCCTGGAGGTCTGTTCAGAGGAAACGATATGGGAGATTCTGTGCCGCTATTTGCCATACAATGCCCATGCTGCCAGTTACACATGGAAGTATTGCGGCGTTCCTCTGAACATGGATCTGACATTAGAGGAAAACGGTTTGAAAGGCGAAGATGATGAATTTGAGGAGCTGAAGTTAGATTCAGACCTGTATACAGCCAGCATACACTTATATTTCAATGATGACTTGACAGAACTTTAAAAAGAAAAACATCTAAAATATAGTGCCAGTTTTATATTTTCTTAGGCCAAGAGACAAAATAAATTGCTGTTCAATCTTAAAAAAAAAAAAAAAATTGAGATAGGTCGTCAGCACATCAGGATTGATCGATTTTAGGATATACGAGGGTTCTTCAAAAAGTTTTCACATTTTAGTAAGAATTTCAAAAATAAATTACATCACTTTTCTACATAGTCACCTTTCTGTGCGATGCTTTTTTTTTTTTTTAACAAATTTATTATGACAAAAAAAGTGCATACATGTTATTACATACATCCAAAGTGTCAATGATAACATTAGGGTGTACAGTAATCAGAATACAGACAGTTCAAAACCGGTGTCATGAATAACAAACATAGGGGAAAAATAGCAGAAAAAGAGACAGCAATATCTGGTGCCGACCATGAAGGTCATCTAGACCTGTAACAATACGCCCAGCTAGAGGTAAGCCACCCATCTGGCAACACAGACCCAAGGCGCCTTACGTACTGTATATACATGTGCACAACAAACATTTTCGTTTATTTCTGTTTCGTTTCTGTTCGTTTATCGTGATTCGTAACGAGTCGTAATTTCGTAAGACGTTAGTTATCGTATTCGTACTCTTTAGTATTTTCGTAACACTTTGTTTCCTTTTTTTTTATGTTAGTTTATTTTTCGTTGATTCGAGATTAGTATTTTCGTTAAATGTTGTATTCTGCCTCGTTCGTATTTTTACAATGAATTTATTTGTTCATTCGTTTTTACGTTGGTTTATTTTCGTTGTTTTGATATTCGTATTTACATTATATTTTCCATCATGCTGCGTTTGTATTTTCGTAAGAAATAAATCTTCGTTGCTTTATGATCATTCGTATTTTTGTGTCTAATTTCATTTGATTGTAACAACGTTCTTTTGTAGATTTTTTGCATTCGTAATTCTGTTAAAATACATTTTACATTTATTCGACACACTACTCGTCGTAATTTTGTAAAACATCGTAATTTACTGCGATTGACTTGACAGATCCACAAAACCGGTGCAACCTACCCAAACACACCCTGGACTCTGGATGGAATGCACTGCAGTCTAACACAGATAAAGACACAAGGTCAAGGAGCCACTAGGTAATAAGAAAGAAGCTCATTGGGGCAGTACTAATGAAAGTGAATTTACGTTATTTCATTTCCCTTTTCCCGAAGATTCGTAATTTATTGTTCTTTAGTTTTGCTTTTCGTTTATTATTCTTTGTTCGGCATTTCGGTTGTTTTCTTTTCGTTCTTCGAATATTAGTAAGTTTGCATTTTCGTTTATTTTTCGTAATTATGATTTTTTTTTGTGTTCGGTATTTTCGTTATTTCTATGTTTTTGTTTCTTTTTTCTTTCGTTGTGTTGTTCTTTTACATTTAGTAGTTTCGTATCTTCGTAGTTTTCCATATTCGTTATTTTTGGAAATATCGTTATTCGTTATTATTTGCGCTAAACCATTCGTTTATTCGTAGGTTAACGAATCAACGAAAATAACGAATAATGACAGAAAACGTATTCGTAACGAAAAAAATTGCACATGTCTACTTACGTACAAGTATTGGAGTCTTGTAGCCAACGATACCATATTTTGTCGTATTTGGTCAGGCATTCCCTGTTAATATACATAACCTTTTTATACGGTAAATTATTATTGACCCCAACCTTCCACTCCACCAACTTAGGGGATATGGGTCGCATCCAATTCCGGGCAATAAACTTCCGTACCGAGAACAAGGTCTCATGCAGGAACATCTTTGTATACGTGTCTATAGTATCTGGAAGCACCCCAAGTAGGTAACGTTTTGGGTCTAACGTGACCGGAGAGTCCATGTGATTGTGCAGAAAGGTTGAAAGAATGTACCCACCTCCCTCCCACACATCTGACAAAGGGTAGATTGGGTGCTTTTATATCTGGCAACTCGAAGGGGGGTGAGATATGCCTGATTGATAATATAAATTTGAGTCAATCTGTTGGAGAGCTTGGGTGAGACAACCTTGCAGGATTCTAAAGTCTCTTCCCATTCCTCATCCTCCAAGGGACCTATCACTCTCTCCCAGCGAGGTTTGAGTTTATACGCCAATTTGGTGGATACAGGGGTAGTGAGCATACCGTAGAAGGCCGATGTTAATTTACGGGGGTCAGAACTTTTGATTATAGCCATAAGTGGATTAGGGGCAGACTGTGGGGTGGACTCCAAAAACGGAGCCCGGGCCGCGTGTCTCACCTGCAAGAATCGAAAGAGCATGTATCTGGGGAGTGAAAATTCTTCGCTAACCGTGGTGAAAGTTTTGAGGGTTCCATCGGCAACCAGTTGGTGCATGTAAAGAATATATTAACTATAAGGTCAACAATACAATAGGAAGCTTCCTGACGACATCAATAGATGAAACGTACGTCAAGGCGTTCCTTTTAATGTTCAACTACTTCCGGGTTTGGCACAGAGAGGCGGTGGAACGCATGCTATACCTACCAAGAAGAATGAGACACAGTGCAGCTGGTGCTCCACGTCACATCTAGGTGTAACACGCTTGATTCCCTAGTGCCAAGGTCTCGGCACTTGCACAAGTAAGCGGCCGTTTGGCTTTTGTTTTTAATCTGTTTTACAATAAATTGCAGAACTTTACTATGGCCTGTTTTTCTTCATTTTCTCCATGGTAATTTCTTCTGTTGGAGTCCATTCCTGGCCAGTCCCATCCAGGTACCAGTACAGACCTTAGGCCACCAACTGTACTAAAGCTCCACCTGATCCTTTTTTTTAAATGAAGGGTCATGGTGGTCTGGTAAGTAGGCACTTACCTCTACCTCTCACGGTGTACCTAGTTTGATATCTGTTCCGTAGTGATGGTGTCTTACCAACCATTTGATGCATGTACTTACCAATGCTTATCATTTTGTGACCATTGCTACATTTTTTGGACCTGTTTGCACCTATTTTTTTATGTTGTTATTATATAAGCACTTGCACTTTAAATCACTTTAAATCACTATTGTATTGTTGACCTTATAGTTAATATATTGTTTCAAACTAAAATTTGGAATTTATCTATCACCTACTATTAGTGCCCCCTTATTATTAAACCCCCCACACATTGCTAAAGTTGTTTTCACACCACTTTAGGGAAGCAGCTTCTTTAATATATTTTATATTACCATAGCGCGCAGAGTTCTTTATTTATTCAGGTAAAGAATACCATTATTAGACCAGAGGTCTGCATCAGGCAGTTGCAGAAATTCTGAGTTTTATTGTGCCATAATAGAGTATAATCATTATAGATTGGTATCCCTAGCTTGGTAGAAGCTAAGTCCTATATGCGTCTGTAATAGTATAGCAGAGTCTGTCTGTCCTGTGCGATGCTTTTTACCCGTACCAACGCTCAGAAAAGAGAATACTCATCCTGCCCTCACCGTTTCCAGCGAAAATATGAAAGTGCGGAAACTTTTTGAAGACCCCTTGTATTGTATATACCATAGGTTGTGGACTCTATAACTGTCCTATGGACTAAATAATATACACTGATTTTCACCAAAGAAATGTAACAGTATAAATTGTGGCCTAAATTTATGAAGAACAATGATTTATTTGCAAAACAGAAACAAAGAAAAACATGCTTTTTTCATTTACCGTATTTATCTGGCTACAACGCGCCCCGGCCTATAGCGCGCACCCCCAACCTAGAAGGAAAATTCCTGTAAAAAAAAATACTTACAGTTTGGATGCCCCTCGTCGGTGTCTTGCCCACCATCCATCGTGTCCATCGGCGGCCTTGTCCGGTCCGGCATCGTTCTGCGGCCATCGTGGTGTCCTCCCCGCTCGATCTCCGCTTCCCGCGCTGTGTTTGAACCACTCCGCCGACAAATACCGAGCGCAGTGCACTCAGATATAGTCAGGTAGGCTTGGCTCCTCTCGCGTAAAGGACGTACAGGACGCACAGGACGTGACTGCGAGTGGAGCCGAGCCTGCCCGACTATACCCGAGTGTACTGCGCTCGGTATATGTCGGCACAGTGGTTCAAACACAGCGCGGGAAGCGGGTATCGGCGTATATCGTGCACCCATGATTTTTCCTGATTTTCAGGGCAAAAAAGTGCGCGGTATACGCCGATAAATACGGTATTTAGCAAAAAATTTAAAACCCAGTGTTGATTAAATACCACCAAAAAAAGCTCACCAAAATTGGACAATAGAAGATTGTAAAAACATTACCTGGTCTGATTGAGTCTCGATTTCAGCTGTGACATTCAGATGGTAGGGTCAGAATTTGGTGTAAACAACATGAAAGCATGGATCCATCCTGCCCTGTATCAAGGGTTCAGGCTGATGGTGGTGGTGTAATGGTGTGGGGGATATTTTCTTGCCACACTTTGGGCCCCTTAGTACCAGTTGAGCATCATGTACCACTGCCCCTTGAGGACTGCTTGGATTTACCAATTCATCTGCATTACCATGACCATGTGAACATTCCAACCCACCTGACACTCTGGGTTCATCTTTTACAGCACCTTTAAATGACATGTCACACAAGTCAAATATAGTTATATTATGTCAGCTTTTACTGGAGTAAGCACAGTGGTATTTATTTATGTAGCGCCTGTGTACTTCCAAGTACAGGTGCTCTTTGAAATTTAAGGGATGATCAGAGTGTAAGTGAATCTGATCTCAATTCTAATTGTTTTATAGGGTCTCTGTTTCAGGCTGGCTGTGCTGTTGGCCTCGTTCTGTCGAGCCTGGGGTATTGTTCCACCCCGGGGCGATGGGTGGCAGCAGTGGAGTCAGGACTTGGGTGCTATTCCCAGAAGCCAATCAGGGGGGAGTTTTCTCGCTGGGCATGCTGGGAGAGGGTACTTATGAGGCAGACGCCATTTTAGGTGGTTCTTCTTCGAGTGTGGCACCCACCTTTAGGGTGACCACATCACCGCGCCCCTAGTGTTATGGCCTACCTGGCCGGGGAGTGTGTGCTACGCGTGTTCCTGGTTTCTGGGCCATGTGGGCCTGGAACATTCAAGCAGGACGGGAACCCAGTGATCAACTGGGCTCTCACGTTTGAAGATCCCAAGCGAGTGTGGCTGTTCTGTGGGGAGTCCATCTGAGGAGCGCCAATGAGAGGCTGGCGGTCCAATAGGATTCCGACGAACCAACCAGGGATCGAAGTTACCGGACACTGAAGGATTGACTCCTCTTTCAGTCGGTACCTAGACGAGGTTAAGAAGAAGATTCAAGCAAAACCTTACTAAGGAGGGGCTACTCCGTATCTGCGATCAGAGAAGGCCTGTGGAAGAGGTGCTTCCCTGAGTTCATCCTAGAAGGGTCTGTGAGAGAGACATCTTCCTAATTTCTGAGTGAAACTCTGGCTGCCAGGTCAGAGAGAGAGACCTGTCCAGGTACGCTATACCCACTCAGGCTGGAGTGGCGAAGAAATTTGAGTGTTGTCGGAAGCAGGACTGTTTTCATATTGAAGGCCAGAATCTGCTGTTCTCCTTCCAACCTTCGTCTATCCTTTTCCATCAGCTGTTAACTGTTTTTACCCGGCTGGGTAATAAAGAGCATATTTAAAAGAGACATTCT